>CAXDIW010000528.1:120000-122500 GCA_963989415.1 Cerceris ruficornis
CGTTTGACGAGGCTTTCTCCCCCACACACTGAGAGGAAGGAGAATGCGTTGTTGTGCGTTCGGTCGGGCAATGTGTGCCGGCGTGTAGTTTTGCGCGACGAAGTATTATGAGAAGAGAGAGAGAGAGGAGGAAGAGGTCTGTCTCATTCGAACGACAATATTTTAAGAGATAGATTTTGCGCCTCCGGAAATAAGTTCGCTTTCGAACGATGTTCCAGAACGACTGCTGTCCAATGTCGTCGTCGTTGTCGCTGAAAGGGGAAAGAAGAGTGGTCTTTCCTTTGCGGCGCGGCGGCGGCGACAAACAGCAAAGCAGCTCGTCACGGAACTACTTTTGCGACTTTACCGTTTGCGAAGAAGTGTTCTCTCGTGTACTTCGTGTGTGTGTGGACATTTGAACGAAAATAGCGTTGTTGAGAGTTCGAACGGAAGCGCTCTGATGAAGGAAGAGAGGGGTGTAGAACACTAGCGTGGAAAGAGCCTGCTGCGGGATACCCGAAGGCGCAATCCACGAAGACCCTTCTCTTCTCAGAGCTCCTCTCTCTACGTTATTATTGCTGTCCCCTTCGTGTCAGAATTTTTGATGGCACTCTCCGTGCTGACGGCCGATGAAGCACTGGTGTGCGTAGTCTCGTTACGACGAGGGTGCGGACGCTCGTTCTCACGGTCGGATCGACAAACTTAAACTCCGATTTTGCCGTTGTCGTCATCTAAACGACTAACGGTGCTCGGCCTCGTTCTAGCGCTCCGGAACGCGGTTAAACCGAGCCTCGGCTTGTCCGAGGGAGAACACCTGAACCATGTTTGCTTTCTATACGAAGCAAAAAGCATATAATGCAAATACAACCCTGAACGGTGGATCACTTGGCTCGTGGGTCGATGAAGAACGCAGCTAATTGCGCGTCAACGTGTGAACTGCAGGACACATGAACATCGACATTTCGAACGCACATTGCGGTCCTCGGATATAATTCCCGGACCACGCCTGGCTGAGGGTCGTTTATGTACCCAAAAACTGCTTGCGCGGCTCTTTGTGTCTTCCTTCATCATGAGGAGAAGACACTTGTAGAGTCTCGTACGAGCGAATTTGTTGGACGTTCGTCGGAATTTGCCGCAGACTGGAAGAGAATAATAACGTCTCTCCTCGACGCGGATCCGACGTCGTCTGAAATGATTATAAGAGAACGAGAAAAGTGCGGAGGATTGAAAGAACGAAAAGGACGTGTACGTCTTAGATTGCGCAGAGAACAACTCTTTTTAGTTTCGTACAGAAAGAGATCGAACGTAATACCGCGCGATGAAAATAATATCTCTCTTACCTTTCTTTCCCGCAGTTTCTGGCAAAGCATCCTCGAACGAGAGAGAATACATACACATATGATGCTATGCCTCGAACGAAGGAGAAACTGCTGTGGTATCCGAGAATGCCAAAAGGGAATTGCTTAGGGAAAGAGATTTTCTTCATCGTAGCGTTTCGAACGAAATTCTTTTATCAAAGATATCTGCGCAATCGAACGAAATCGTCCGAGAGAGCTCCACGCCGCCAATTTCGTGTCTCCCACGATCGTCGCAGATTTTCGTGCCCGGTCGTCGAGTCCCCGACTCTTAAATTTGCGTTCCATTTCGAGGTGCTTTGTGCTCTGAAATTCTCCGACCTAACCCAGACTCTCACTGTCTCTCTCACAAGCTTCTTCGTTGCCGCATCTGCTCGAAAAGAACCCTCCTGGAGAAGAAATATATATTATATCTCTACCAGGAGAGCGTGTGCAAGAGAGTGGCTGTAATAACTGACAAGTTCTCGAACGTGTAAAGAGAGAGAGAGTTGTGAGCGAGGGTGTGTGTGTAACAATTAAAGAGTGTGGTAGGTAGGAGAGTGGTTAAGCAGAGCGCATAGTTTACCGAGAAAAGAGAAACGCAAATACTGGACCGACGTTAAATTGTCCGGGAAGAACAATTCACGAAACTCTGTCCTCGAACGAACCTTCTCTATGGTCGTGGGAGAGCGAGGAAAAAGACTGACACAGTCGCGTGCTCACGACATTGGCGTGTCGTTGTTCCAAACCTTTCTCAGACTCCGAACTAAAGTTTAGTTTTGATTTCTGTGACCCGCCGGTATTCCTACGAGGAGATAGATAGATATATTATTGCGATGATTGAGAGAGGAGGCAGAAAGTTGAGAAAAGTGGGAATCTCAGAGTTATATGACAAATTCGTCATAAGAGGAGAAAGAAGAAAAGAGTGTGGTTGGTATACGCGAGAAGGGAAGGAAGATTGACAATTCGAAAAGTATAATGATCGGGCTGTGTGGGTCTGGTTCGAACAGTTTTGTACACATCGAGAGAGTGATCTTTGACAAAAACTCGATCTCTCTCTGTGTTACAATACCAGGCCAGCAGCACCGAGAAACTTGTCGTCCCTCCAACCTTCTACGCTGCTCGAACGAAACCGCTCGCTCGCTCTCTCTTTCTCTGTGTGTGCTCTCCCATTTGCTGTGTTTATT
>CAXDIW010000528.1:125000-147500 GCA_963989415.1 Cerceris ruficornis
ATGGTCGGAGAAATCCGATTCAGATATCCGCGTCCACCGCAGGATTCGAGCTCGGTCCCGTGCCTTGGCCTCCCGCGGATCTTCCTTGCTGCGAGGCTTCGGTGGCGTAACGTCGTTCGCGCGGCGTTGCGTTCGTCGTCGTCCTCTTCGGCCGCCATTCAACGCTCGGCTCAGAACTGGCACGGACAAGGGGAATCCGACTGTCTAATTAAAACAAAGCATTGCGATGGCCCACACGGGTGTTGACGCAATGTGATTTCTGCCCAGTGCTCTGAATGTCAACGTGAAGAAATTCAAGCAAGCGCGGGTAAACGGCGGGAGTAACTATGACTCTCTTAAGGTAGCCAAATGCCTCGTCATCTAATTAGTGACGCGCATGAATGGATTAACGAGATTCCCAACCTGTCCCTATCTAGTCGAGGCCTGACAGTCGAAGCGAACGGACGTACCGAGCGGAGCGCTCCGTATACCTGCGACCGATACCTGCGGCAACCCTTCCGAGCGAGTCCCGGTGAAAGTGACAGTTTTAAGCGTGCTATTTCCGCAAATATTTCGTTAATATTTAAAGAATCTTACGTTTATTCAAACTGTTTCACTTAGTATTTAGTCGTGTGAAGTGAATTCTGTGCGGGCAAACTGGTTTTCGTTGCAGGAAACTGCTAGCGAAGCCAATTTTCGCTCGAAGTGGTTTTCGAAGTGAATTCCCGTGTATGTTCAGTTACGGCTGAATATACCCGTTAATTTTACTTCGTAAACCGCGCGTGTGTCTGTGAAATAATTATTCTGTGAATATCTGCTGAAGGAAACAGGGGAAATCGTTTTTGACAGGCGAAGGACGCCTTGCACTGTATTAAACTTTCCGCCGGAATATCTTACCTCCGGGTAGGAATTCCGAGGAAAGCTCGCGGCCCCTGATTCCTCCCAGTAAGAGGAACATTTTGAGTATTCAATCGTTTAATTCGATTGAATACTCAAGGAGATATTAATATTTTTCTTTGAGTTTTCAGATCCAGGGCGTGGCAGGCGGCCATATTGGACGCGCGCGTGGTCACGTACGCCACGCGCCGAGCGCCGAGGTAACGGTACCCGCCGATCGGAGCAGCGGAGTCGAGCCTAGCGGCGCCGACCTGAGCCGAGCGGCCCCGAGGGTACCCGAGCAGCCTGAGGGAGAGAGAGGTCGAGCGATCGGCCGAGGGACGGCGGAGACGGCCGAGCCCAGCCGATCAGCGACGGAGGAGAGGGAGAGAGAGGGAGCGATGGCTGCGACCTCCGAGAAGGAGGGGAGCCCCGACCTATCGACCTCCGCAGCGCAGCCTACACCCGAGCGACCGGATGATGCAGCGCTGAAAGAGAAGAAGGAGGAGAGAAGGAAGAAGAGGGAGGAGGAGAGAATGGCGCTCATAGCGCAACGGAACGAGGAGTCGACTCTCGAGTCGGCCATGGAGACGGACGGCGAGTGGGAGCCCGTCCGCAGGAGAAAGAACAGCGGGAGGAAGGAGTCGGCCGCCGCGCCTCCTCCTCCAGCGGCGAACGAGACGGCGACGCGGAAGCGAGCAGCGGAAACAAGCGGCGATTCTGGAGCGGAGGGAAAAAATCGCTGCAAGGTGGTAAGTGTTAGGAGCACTAACATACCGTCTATTGTCATCGTAGATCTCGACGAGGACGTTATGCCACCACCGACGAAACCAGCGCCTACGGCAGCGGCGAAGAAACTGCGGACGGACACGGAGCCGACGAAAGCAGCCGAGAAGGAGAGCAGTGCTCCCAAGGCCCCAATCTACCCGGAGGTGCGTTCTCTGGAGAGAATCCGCGCAACAGCGGCCGAAATGCAGCGGGAGATCACCTCCTACTGCTTGGACCAAGCTAACGAGCTTTCGTTGGCACACGCGAGTTTTATTATAACTCGCGTAAATAAGCTGGTAGGAGTGGTGGGGGATCTCACCCTGCAGTGCGGCCGCCTTGAAGGACGTCTGACCGAAAAGGACGCCAGCGGAACGAAAAAGACGGAGGGAAAATGCCAGCCGGCACAGCAGCAGCAGCAGCGCAGCGCAGTACAGCGGAAAGAACCCGCCAAGGGGCCCCTCCGATGCACGGAGAAAGCTGCCGCCGTGGACCCAACCCCTGCCGAGGCGTCGAGCATCCGCTCCTTCGCCTCCGCAGTGAAGAAGGTGGCCACACCCCCGATGCGGCAAATTCCAACCGCCGCAAAAGTCGCGGCGGCGGCTATCCAGGCATCTGGAAGGTCCCAGCCACGGTTCGAGGTCCGTATAAGACCAACCTCGACAACCGCAGCGGCCAGCAGCGAGGAGACGAAGAGGAAAATGATGGGAATGATAAACCCGGCGGCCGAGAAAATCGCGGTCAAGGCCGTCAGGAAGGGTAAGGACGATAGTGTAATCGTGGAGACCGCGAAAGAGGAACACCTCAAAGCCTTCCTCAACAGCGCCAAGCTGAAGGAGGCCGGCTTCGAGGTGACGAAACCCGCCGGAGAAAAACCGCGTGTGATTATCTTTGACGTGCCGCGCTACATAGAAGCCCAGGATATCTCGGAAAATATCCTCGCGCAAAATTTCGTTGTCCGCCCCGAAGGAAACGCCGCGGAGTTCGTAAATCCGATATTTAAAACCGGGAAACGCGAACGGGACGTGGTTGACTGGGTAGTCGAAGTGACGCCCGAATTACGCAAGCGACTTTTGGCGAACGATAGAGTGTGTGTCGGGTGGATGACCTGCCGTATCAGGGACTACTTAGTGGCCACCCGATGTTATAAGTGCCAAGCCTACGGACATGTGGCAAAGTTCTGCCGCCAGGAAGTGGAAACGTGCAAACACTGCGCGAAACCTGGACATCGAGCCGCAGACTGCCCGGACAAAGGAAAGATGGCCTGCTGCATTAATTGCAAAAAGACGGGACGCAACTACCAACACAGCGCCGGGAGCAAAAGCTGTCCATCATACGAGGCCGCCCTGCTGAGGAGAGTCGCTCACATCCACTATGGATAAGACGACACGCAGCAGAACCCAACGAGTTTCCCCGCCAGCAGACGCCGAAGGATCGACAGCCACAGGTACCGGCCCTCGGGCTGTTTTTGTATCCTCGCCTGCTCGCGAACGCGTAGGTAGGGCCCTCAGATCGGAGACGGCTCCGTCCGAGGGAAGTAGATTCACGTATCCCCACGCCCGCGCGGTCGAAACCGCGCCGTCCGTGCCACGCGCCGCGAACCCCACCGCGAACCCTACCGCGTCAACCGCGCCGCGCTCTCTCGCGACTCCTTCCGCCGCGCAGCCGCAACCGCCGCCGCCGACCGAAACCGCGAACGTGACCACGGGAATTAGGATACTGCAGTTGAATATGCGGCGATCAGCTGCAGTAAGCGGCGAAGTGCGCCAACTCGTAGCCGAGAAGCGCCTAGACGTCCTGCTCCTGCAGGAACCATACGTCAGAGCGATCGGCGCGAGATACAATCTCTGCGGACTAGGTTCGGGAATTAGGATCGCTGCCGCACGCTCACAGCGTCCGTGGGCTGCGGTAGCCGTAGCGAATCCCTCGGTCCAGATTCTCCTTGTCTCACAGCTTAGCACGAGCCACTGCGTCGTGGCGGAAGTGCAAGCGCCCAGCTTCTCATTCTACGCCGTCTCGTGCTATTTTCAGTACAGCGACGAGATTGAGAAGCACCTCAGACACCTCGAGGTGGTGTTCCATTCTCTGAGGGGGAAGAGACTCTTAGTAGGAACAGATGCGAACGCCCGATCGTCCCTCTGGGGTCCCCAGAGTACCGACGAAAGAGGTTCTCTCTTCGAGGATCTCATCCGGGCGTTTGATATGACGGTGGTCAACGTCCCCGGCCAAGGTCCCACCTACGAGGCGGTAACAGGTTCGTCGTTCATCGACGTTACCCTGGCATCGCCTCCCATCACCCAATTCATCAGGGAATGGAAGGTGAGGCGCGATTGGACCAACAGCGACCACCACTCCATCGATCTGAGGCTCAGGGTGCCGAAAACCGCTCGAGATGGTCGGCGCCTTGCTTCCAGCCGGTTCGACACCCGTCGGGCCGACTGGGATCGATTCGCCGACGCCCTCGCGGAGCTCTCGCGGGAGAGACTGGCTCCCTGTACCTTAAACTCGGTGGAGGAAGTAGAGGCGATGGCGGAGACGCTTACCGGAGTCCTTACGGACGCCAGCACAGCGTCAATGCCGCGTAAAAGACAATTTAGGAAGTCCAACCCGTGGTGGACAGCGAAATTAACGAACATAAAGAAGGCCGTGTACCGTAAAAGACGCGCGCTCCAGAGGAGTAGAGACGAACCCTCCCACCTCGAAAACCTGCGTATTTACCGCTCTTCTTTGCGGGAATATAGCAGGGAGGTCAGGAGGGCGAAGCTCGAAAGCTGGCAGAACTTCGTTTCGTCGCACGGGAATTCGGAGCCGTGGGGCTTCGTTTATAAGCACCAGGCTGAGAAAGTCCGACTTCAGACCGTGCTTAGTACGGTCCGGCGAGACGACGGTTCCAGCACGATGAGTATCCAGGAAACTGCCAGCTACCTCCTGGAAGCTCACGTTCCAGACGATCGGGAAGATGAGGACACGCCATCCCAACGTGAAATTAGGATGTCTTCATCGGCTCCGCCGTGCACGGCGGACTCGCCTCCTTTCACGGAGACCGAGGTCGCCGCTGCGGTGAAGACGTTTTTCAAAGACAA
Source organism: Cerceris ruficornis (assembly GCA_963989415.1). NCBI lineage: Eukaryota > Metazoa > Arthropoda > Insecta > Hymenoptera > Crabronidae > Cerceris > Cerceris ruficornis. The sequence continues at coordinate 129,704 of CAXDIW010000528.1, forward strand.
GGCGCCCGGACCGGACGAAATCGAAGTCCGAGTTCTCAAAGCGGCAAATAGGATAATCCCCGATCAGGTACTGCGGCTCTTCAACGCGTGCCTTCTGTGGGGCGTCTTTCCCTCCGCCTGGAAGGTGGGCTCGCTAAGAGCCCTCCTGAAAGGCAAGGGCAAGGACGAGAAGGACCCGCGATCGTATAGACCAATTTGCCTCCTCTCCGTCGTAGGGAAGTTGTTTGAGAAGCTCTTGAAGCGTAGAATCGCCAGCACGTCGTTGGCACCGGGAAAAGTCTCCGACAGACAATTCGGGTTCACACCCGGAAAATCTACGGAAGACGCGATCGTTGAGCTGCGCCGCATGGTATCCGCAGACGAGGCGAGATACTGCGTGGGGCTGCTCTTTGATATTACCGGTGCCTTTGACAATGTATGGTGGCCCCTAGTTTTAGCGTCCCTTAAAGAAAGAGACTGCCCCCGGAACGTTTTCGAGGTAATCAAGAATTACTTCGCCTTCCGGCGGGTAGAGATCTCCATAGGAAATGAAGCGGTCTCCAAGCAGGCCACGCGCGGTTGCCCGCAAGGTTCAGTTCTTGGACCGGCCTGCTGGAATCTCGTCTTCGACGGCCTTCTCAGGCTTCTCGAGGCGAAAATAGGCCCCCGATTTATCGCCTACGCGGACGATCTCCTCGTCCTCGTAAGCGCAAACACGCGCCGTGAGCTAGAGCTCAAAGGTCAACGCGTCGCGGACCTTGTAGTAGGATGGTGTAAAGACGCCAAACTCCAGATCTCAGCCCGCAAAACAGAAGCGATAGCGCTCAAATGCGGCTGGATCAGGAGAGCCGTGGTAGGAAGACGAGGAGGAACTCGTCCGGACCGAAAACGGAAACAGCTCCGCGCGAAAAAACCCGAGATTCTATCGCGGCCACCGACCCTTAAGATAGGCGAAACGAGAATCGCGTTTAAGAAAACGGTCCGTTACCTTGGCGTCCACTTCGACCAGGGAATGGGAGTTCACTCCCACTGTAGTTACCTCAGCGGCAAGGTCGGGCCGCTGTTCGGTAAACTTAGAAGACTCGCGGCGAGTCAATGGGGCCTTCGCTTCACAACGCTCGCGACATTGTACCGCGGAGTCTTCTGCCCGGTCGTCGGCTACGCGGCCGCCGGCTGGAGCGATCAATGCAACGCGGGCGATATTAAGACCCTTCAGGCAGCGCAGCGGCGAGCACTTATTTCAGTGTGCGCCGCCTATAGAAAGACGTCCTTCGAGGCGCTATGCGTTGTCGCAGGCGAGGTCCCCATCGACCTGCACTTAGAAGTGCGTAGGGCCATATACGAAATCAGGAAAGGCAGGGACGCCAAGATCGGGGATATCCTGGTCCCCGCCGCGGCGGAAGACGCGACCGAGCGCATCAAAACGCAGGCGATAGATATGTGGCAGGCGCGGTGGGAAGTCTCCACCAAAGGCCGCACCACATACGCGTTTTTCGAGACCGTGCAGCAGCGACTCGCTGCACGGTGGGTCACGCCTGATCACCATTGCACCCAGGTACTGACCGGCCACGGCAACTTCCGCGAGCGGCTCGCGATGTACGAAGTTGTCGAGGATCCGCAATGTACATGTGGTGAAGGCATCGACTCCGTTGCGCACCACGTCCTAGAATGTAAGGAATTCGCCCCCCAGAGAGTAGCTCTAGAGGAGTTTATAGGAAACGCGGAATGGCCAACGGCGGCACGAAATCTCGTCGCCTCCCCGGAAGCCTTCCGCGTACTCGCGGATTTTAGTAGGGAAACTCTTCAGCTGAAGAGTTTCCAATTAGACGCTCAATAGGGCCAAATGGGTGTCACGCGCGACACCGGGATGAGGCCGCCCCGTGGTTCCCCGTGGATGCGATCTCAGCGGGAAGTGGAAACACTTCGCGACGGGATCGTAACTAAACTCATCCTCCTGTAACGGCGTACAGGCAGTTGGGATTTTTGCAGGCCCGAGCCCCTGGCAGCATAACTGCTGGAAGTAGATGGTTAGATTCTGTTGCGTATGCCTATCAAGGCGAGGTCGCATGATCTGAGTCGTCTCGCACGGCCAGGTCTTACAATAGCCTGTCCCTATCTCTAGTCGAGGCCTGACAGTCGAAGCGAACGGACGTACCGAGCGGAGCGCTCCGTATACCTGCGACCGATACCTGCGGCAACCCTTCCGAGCGAGTCACGGTGAAAGTGACAGTTTTAAGCGTGCTATTTCCGCAAATATTTCGTTAATATTTAAAGAATCTTACGCTATTCAACTGTTTCACTTAGTATTTAGTCGTGTGAAGTGAATTCTGTGCGGGCAAATTGATTTTCGTTGCAGGAAACTGCTAGCGAAGCCAATTATCGCTCGAAGTGGTTTTCGAAGTGAATTTCCGTGTATATTCAGTCACGGCTGAATATACCCGTTAATTTTACTTTGCGAACCGCGCGTGTGTTTGTGGAATAGTAATTGTGTGAATATCTGCTGAAGGAAACAGGGGGAAATCGTTTTTCACAGGCGAAGGACGCCTAGTATAGAATCAAAACTTTCCGCTGGAATATCTTACCCCCGGGTAGGAATTCCGCGGAAAGCTCGCGACCCCTGATTCCGCTCAGCAAGAGGAACATTTTGAGTATTCAATCGCTTAATTCGATTGAATACTCAAGGAGATATTAATATTTTGCTTTGAGTTTACAGATCCAGGGCGTGGCAGGCGGCCATATTGGACGCGCGCGTGGTCACGTACGCCACGCGCCGAGCGCCGAGGTAACGGTACCCGCCGATCAGAGCAGCGGAGCCGAGCCTAGCGGCGCCGACCTGAGCTGAGCGGCCCCGAGGGGAATCGAGCAGCCTGAGGGAGAGAGAGGAGGAGAGAGGTCGAGCGATCGGCCGAGGGACGGCGGAGACACCCGAGCCCAGCCGACCAGCGACGGCGGCGAGGGAGAGTGAGGGAGCGATGGCTCCCACCTCCGAGAAGGAGGGGAGCCCCGAGCCATCATCTTCGGCGGCGCAGCCGACACCCGAGCGACCGGACGACGCAGCGCTGAAGGAGAAGAAGGAGGAGAGGAGGAAGAAGAGGGAGGAGGAGAGACTGGCGCTCATAGCGCAGCGGAACGAGGAGTCGACTCTCGAGTCGGCTATGGAAACGGACGGAGAGTGGGAGCCCGTCCGCAGGAGAAAGAACAGCGGGAGGAAGGAGGCGGTCGCTGCGCCTCCTCCAGCGGCGAACGAGACGACGACACGGAAGCGAGCAGCGGAAACAAGCGGCGATTCAGGAGCGGAGGGAAAAAATCGCTGCAAAGTGGTAAGTGTCAGGAGTACTAACCTACCACCCATTGTGATCGTAGACCTCGACGAGGACGCTATGCCACCACCACCGAAACCAGCGCCTACAGCAGCGGCGAAGAAGCCGAGAAGGGACACGGAGCCCACGAAAGCAGCCGAAAAGGAGAGCAGCGCTTCCAAGGTCCCAACCCACGCGGAAGAAGGTTCTCTGGAGAGAATCCGCGCAACAGCGGCCGAAATGCAGCGGGAGATCACCTCCTACTGCTTGGACCAAGCTAACGAGCTTTCGTTGGCACACGCGAGTTTTATTATAACTCGCGTAAATAAGTTGGTAGGAGTGGTAGGGGATCTCACCCTGCAGTGCGGCCGCCTTGAAGGACGACTGACCGAAAAGGACGCCAGCGGAATGAAAAAGACGGAGGGAAAATGCCAGCCGGCACAGCAGCAGCAGCAGCGCAGCGCGATACAGCGGAAAGAACCCGCCAAGGGGCCCCTCCGATGCACGGAGAAAGCTGCCGCCGTGGACCCAACACCTGCCGAGGCGTCGAGCATCCGCTCCTTCGCCTCCGCAGTAAAGAAGGCGGCCACACCTCCGATGCGGCAAATTCCAACCGCTGCAAAAGTCGCGGCGGCGGCTATCCAGGCATCTGGAAAGTCCCAGCCACGGTTCGAGGTCTGTATAAGACCAACCTCGACAACCGCAGCGGCCAGCAGCGAGGAGACGAAGAGGAAAATGATGGCAATGATAAACCCGGCGGCCGAGAAAATCGCGGTCAAGGCCGTCAGGAAGGGTAAGGACGATAGTGTAATCGTGGAGACCGCGAAAGAGGAACACCTCAAAGCCTTCCTCAACAGCGCCAAGCTGAAGGAGGCCGGCTTCGAGGTGACGAAACCCGCCGGAGAAAAACCGCGAGTGATTATTTTCGACGTGCCGCGCTATATAGGAGCACAGGATATTTCGGAAAATATCCTCGCGCAAAATTTCGTAGTCCGCCCCGAAGGAAACGCCGCGGAGTTCGTAAATCCGATTTTTAAAACCGGGAAACGCGAACGGGACGTGGTTGACTGGGTAGTCGAAGTGACGCCCGAATTACGCAAACGACTTCTGGCGAACGATAGAGTGTGTGTCGGTTGGATGACCTGCCGTATCAGGGACTATTTAGTGGCCACCCGATGTTATAAGTGCCAAGCCTACGGTCATGTGGCAAAGTTCTGCCGCCAGGAAGTGGAAACGTGCAAGCACTGCGCGAAACCTGGACATCGAGCCGCAGACTGCCCGGACAAAGGAAAGATGGCCTGCTGCATTAATTGCAAGAGAACGGGACGCAACCACCAACACAGCGCCGGGAGCAAAAGCTGTCCATCGTACGAGGCCGCCCTGCTGAGGAGAGTCGCTCAAATCCACTATGGATAAAGCGACACGCAGCAGCAGTAAACGAGTTTCCCCGCCAGCAGACGCCGAAGGATCGACACCCACAGGTACCGGCCCTCGGGCTGTTTTTGTATCCTCGCCTGCTCGCGAACGCGTAGGTAGGGCCCTCAGAACGGAGACGGCTCCGTCCGAGGGAAGCAGATTCACGTATCCCCACGCCCGCGCGGTCGAAACCGCGCCGTCCGTGCCACGCGCCGCGAACCCCACCGCGAACCCCACCGCGTCAACCGCGCCGCGCTCTCTCGCGACTCCTCCCGCCGCGCAGCCGCAGCCGCCGCCGCCGACCGAAACCGCGAACGTGACCACGGGAATTAGGATACTGCAGTTGAATATGCGGCGTTCAGCTGCAGTAAGCGGCGAAGTGCGCCAACTCGTGGCCGAGAAGCGCCTAGACGTCCTGCTCCTGCAGGAACCATACGTCAGAGCGATCGGCGCGAGATACAATCTCTGCGGACTAGGTTCGGGAATTAGGATCGCTGCCACACGCTCACAGCGTCCGTGGGCTGCGGTAGCCGTAGCGAATCCCTCGGTCCAGATTCTCCTTGTCTCACAGCTAAGCACGAGCCACTGCGTCGTGGCGGAAGTGCAAGCGCCCAGCTTCTCATTCTACGCCGTCTCGTGCTATTTTCAGTACAGCGACGAGATTGAGAAGCACCTCAGACACCTCGAGGTGGTGTTCCATTCTCTGAGGGGGAAGAGACTCTTAGTAGGAACAGATGCGAACGCCCGATCGTCCCTCTGGGGTCCCCAGAGTACCGACGAAAGAGGTTCTCTCTTCGAGGATCTCATCCGGGCGTTTGATATGACGGTGGTCAACGTCCCCGGCCAAGGTCCCACCTACGAGGCGGTAACAGGTTCGTCGTTCATCGACGTTACCCTGGCATCGCCTCCCATCACCCAATTCATCAGGGAATGGAAGGTGAGGCGCGATTGGACCAACAGCGACCACCACTCCATCGATCTGAGGCTCAGGGTGCCGAAAACCGCTCGAGATGGTCGGCGCCTTGCTTCCAGCCGGTTCGACACCCGTCGGGCCGACTGGGATCGATTCGCCGACGCCCTCGCGGAGCTCTCGCGGGAGAGACTGGCTCCCTGTGCCTTAAACTCGGTGGAGGAAGTAGAGGCGATGGCGGAGACGCTTACCGGAGTCCTTACGGACGCCAGCACAGCGTCGATGCCGCGTAAAAGACAATTTAGGAAGTCCAACCCGTGGTGGACAGCGAAATTAACGAACATAAAGAAGGCCGTGTACCGTAAAAGACGCGCGCTCCAGAGGAGTAGAGACGAACCCTCCCACCTCGAAAACCTGCGTATTTACCGCTCTTCTTTGCGGGAATATAGCAGGGAGGTCAGGAGGGCGAAGCTCGAAAGCTGGCAGAACTTCGTTTCGTCGCACGGGAATTCGGAGCCGTGGGGCTTCGTTTATAAGCACCAGGCTGAGAAAGTCCGACTTCAGACCGTGCTTAGTACGGTCCGGCGAGACGACGGCTCCAGCACGATGAGTATTCAGGAAACTGCCAGCTACCTCCTGGAAGCTCACGTTCCAGACGATCGGGAAGACGAGGACACGCCATCCCAGCGTGAAATTAGGATCTCTTCATCGGCTCCGCCGTGCACGGCGGACTCGCCTCCTTTCACGGAGACCGAGGTCGCCGCTGCGGTGAAGACGTTTTTCAAAGACAAGGCGCCCGGACCGGACGAAATCGAAGTCCGAGTTCTCAAAGCGGCAAATAGGATAATCCCCGATCAGGTACTGCGGCTCTTCAACGCGTGCCTTCTGTGGGGCGTCTTTCCCTCCGCCTGGAAGGTGGGCTCGCTAAGAGCCCTCCTGAAAGGCAAGGGCAAGGACGAGAAGGACCCGCGATCGTATAGACCAATTTGCCTCCTCTCCGTCGTAGGGAAGTTGTTTGAGAAGCTCTTGAAGCGTAGAATCGCCAGCACGTCGTTGGCACCGGGAAAAGTCTCCGACAGACAATTCGGGTTCACACCCGGAAAATCTACGGAAGACGCGATCGTTGAGCTGCGCCGCATGGTATCCGCCGACGAGGCGAGATACTGCGTGGGGCTGCTCTTTGATATTACCGGTGCCTTTGACAATGTATGGTGGCCCCTAGTTTTAGCGTCCCTTAAAGAAAGAGACTGCCCCCGGAACGTTTTCGAGGTAATCAAGAATTACTTCGCCTTCCGGCGGGTAGAGATCTCCATAGGAAATGAAGCGGTCTCCAAGCAGGCCACGCGCGGTTGCCCGCAAGGTTCAGTTCTTGGACCGGCCTGCTGGAATCTCGTCTTCGACGGCCTTCTCAGGCTTCTCGAGGCGAAAATAGGCCCCCGATTTATCGCCTACGCGGACGATCTCCTCGTCCTCGTAAGCGCAAACACGCGCCGTGAGCTAGAGCTCAAAGGTCAACGCGTCGCGGACCTTGTAGTAGGATGGTGTAAAGACGCCAAACTCCAGATCTCAGCCCGCAAAACAGAAGCGATAGCGCTCAAATGCGGCTGGATCAGGAGAGCCGTGGTAGGAAGACGGGGAGGAACTCGTCCGGACCGAAAACGGAAACAGCTCCGCGCGAAAAAACCCGAGATTCTATCGCGGCCACCGACCCTTAAGATAGGCGAAACGAGAATCGCGTTTAAGAAAACGGTCCGTTACCTTGGCGTCCACTTCGACCAGGGAATGGGAGTTCACTCCCACTGTAGTTACCTCAGCGGCAAGGTCGGGCCGCTGTTCGGTAAACTTAGAAGACTCGCGGCGAGTCAATGGGGCCTTCGCTTCACAACGCTCGCGACATTGTACCGCGGAGTCTTCTGCCCGGTCGTCGGCTACGCGGCCGCCGGCTGGAGCGATCAATGCAACGCGGGCGATATTAAGACCCTTCAGGCAGCGCAGCGGCGAGCACTTATTTCAGTGTGCGCCGCCTATAGAAAGACGTCCTTCGAGGCGCTATGCGTTGTCGCAGGCGAGGTCCCCATCGACCTGCACTTAGAAGTGCGTAGGGCCATATACGAAATCAGGAAAGGCAGGGACGCCAAGATCGGGGATATCCTGGTCCCCGCCGCGGCGGAAGACGCGACCGAGCGCATCAAAACGCAGGCGATAGATATGTGGCAGGCGCGGTGGGAAGTCTCCACCAAAGGCCGCACCACATACGCGTTTTTCGAGACCGTGCAGCAGCGACTCGCTGCACGGTGGGTCACGCCTGATCACCATTGCACCCAGGTACTGACCGGCCACGGCAACTTCCGCGAGCGGCTCGCGATGTACGAAGTTGTCGAGGATCCGCAATGTACATGTGGTGAAGGCATCGACTCCGTTGCGCACCACGTCCTAGAATGTAAGGAATTCGCCCCCCAGAGAGTAGCTCTGGAGGAGTTTATAGGAAACGCGGAATGGCCAACGGCGGCACGAAATCTCGTCGTCTCCCCGGAAGCCTTCCGCGTACTCGCGGATTTTAGTAGGGAAACTCTTCAGCTGAAGAGTTTCCAATTAGACGCTCAATAGGGCCAAATGGGTGTCACGCGCGACACCGGGATGAGGCCGCCCCGTGGTTCCCCGTGGATGCGATCTCAGCGGGAAGTGGAAACACTTCGCGACGGGATCGTAACTAAACTCATCCTCCTGTAACGGCGTACAGGCAGTTGGGATTTTTGCAGGCCCGAGCCCCTGGCAGCATAACTGCTGGAAGTAGATGGTTAGATTCTGTTGCGTATGCCTATCAAGGCGAGGTCGCATGATCTGAGTCGTCTCGCACGGCCAGGTCTTACAATAGGCCTGTCCCTATCTAGTCGAGGCCTGACAGTCGAAGCGAACGGACGTACCGAGCGGAGCGCTCCGTTTACCTGAGACCCATACCTGCGGCTAACCCTTGCGCGAGAAGTGACAGTTTTGCTGATATTAAGAGTGTCTTATTTAACGAATATTTTAACGTATTCTGTGAATATTTCATTTTAAATTCAGTTTGCTGAGGATTATTGTGTGACAGCTGAATTTTCTGCGTGTGTGTTGGCTACTGTGGCAGGAGAACTGCTCGCTGTACTAACACTCGCATAAAAGCGACTTTAGGGGCGGATCTGCGGAAATATTCGGCCGAGGCCGTTTCTTTACGTAAATCTTAGCAACTACTGTTGCTGTGTGACTGAGAGAGCGGAAGAGCGTGTTTCCCTTTGAAAGGAAGCAGGAAATTGTATTTTAAAAGGCGGTTAACGCCTAAGTAGAGGAAAAATATTCTTTGTTGAAATTTCTTGCCTTTCGGGCAGGAATTTCGAAAAGAGTTTGCGGCCCCTGCTTCCTCTCAACGAGAGGAACATTTTGAGTGTTCGATCGTGAAAATCGATCGAATACTTAAAAAGATATAACGAATTTCCTTGAGTTTTTCAGATTTCAGGGTGTGGCCGGCGGCCATCTTGCACGCCTAGCGGCGGCCTGAGGGCCTACCGGCGCCGCCTTACCTGCGGCCTAGTCGAGCGGCCACGTGGAGCGGCCGAGCAGCGAGGCGACCGAGCGTCGGCGGAGGCAGCCGAGCGCCGGCGGAGGCAGCCGAGCGGGCCTGACGGAGAGAAGGGGAGAAGCCGGGCGGAGCGGCCGAGCAACGGCGGAGACGGCCGAGCGTCCCCAACCGCACCCGAGGCCAGCCGACCGAGGGAGCGAGAGAGAGGGAGCCATGGCAGCGGACTCCGAGGAGGAAGGGAGCGCCCGGGCGGCGGAGAATCTGGCCGAGGCGCGGCTAGCGGCCGAGCGGAGGAAGAGGAAGGAGGAGAAGAGGAGGAAAAAGGAGGAGGAGCGAAAGCTGCTCAACCTGGAGCTGACCACGGAGGGGTCAGCCATGGAGACCGACGGGGAGGAGTGGACGACGGTGACGAGGAGCCGCCGCAATAGCAGCAAGGAGGAGGCGACCGCCGCTGCCTCGGCGCCTGCACCCGCCGCGAAAGGCCTGAAGCGGTCACGCGGAATGTCGGCGTCTGGCCTCAGCGAGGCGAGCGTAGAGAGCGCAACGGAGGATATTGCGGTGGTGAAAGCCGCAACGAGGAGCCAGCAGCCGACGGTAGTTCTAGTAAAGCTAGAGCAGGAGGAGATGCCACCACCACCGGCACCAACGGCGACTTCTATCGCCAAGCGGACTCGGCGAGCATCGCCAGCCAGAGCTGAAGCGGAGAAGGAGAAGGACCGTCCCACAGTCGCCGAGAAGGAAGGAGGAGACAACACCCTGGAGGGTGTAAGGAGAGCGGCAGCAGCGGCGCAGAAGGAGATCACCTCCTTCTGCCTCGATGAGCCAGGAGGAGTAACCAGGGCTCAGGCGAGCTTCATCCTGGCACGAGTAAGTATTCTGAGTGAGGCGATAGGCAGCCTCACGCTCAAATGCGGGCGCCTCGAAGGACGTCTGGAGGAGAGGAGAGGAGAGGAGAAAGAGACGAGCGGCCGACAACAGCCCCAAGCAGCTCCCAGGAAGAGGCCAGCGGCCGCAGCGCAAAAGGCTAATAACAGCAGGCCTGTCACCGGCGCCGCGGCTTCGAACGTCCCCGTCAGCGGCGCCGTGCGATCCTTCGCTGCGGCACTTAAGGGAGCAGCAACTACGCAGAGGATGCCTACCTGGACGGCGCAAAGGGCGGCGGCCGCCATCGATGCCTCAGCGAAGGCCTTGCCGAGAGCGGAAGTCCTCATCCGGCCGGCCACGGCGGCGGTAGCAGCTAGCAGCGAGGACACCAAGAAGGCCCTAATGGCCTTGATAAACCCCGCGGCCGAGAAAATCGCCGTGAGAGCAGTAAGGAAGGCGCGGGACAACGGAGTTATAGTGGAGACCGCGTGTGAGAAACACTTGGAAGCGTTTTACAAGAGCTCCAAGTTGAAGGACGCGGGCTTCACCGTGACGAAACCGGTAGGTGATAGGCCGCGAGTGATTATTTTTGACGTGCCGCGCGAAATGGAGTCGTCGGAAATTTCGGACGCGATAGTGGCGCAGAATTTCATGGATCGCCCCGCTGGAAATGTCGCGGATATAATATCTCCGATTTTTAAGACCGGAAAACGTGACCGCGATGTTGTGGACTGGGTAGTCGAAGTGGTGCCGGACTTACGTAGCCGCATTATATCGAAGAACCGGCTGTGCTTGGGCTGGAAAACGTGCCCTGTGCGCGACTATCTCGAGGCAACTAGGTGCTACAAGTGCCAGGTTTACGGACACATAGCCAAATTCTGCAAGCAGGAAACGGATACGTGCACCCATTGCACAAAGATGGGACATCGAGCAGCTGAGTGCCCCGAGAAAGAGAAGCAGGCCTGCTGCATTAACTGCAGAAAGGCCCGCCGTCCACACCAGCACAGCGCCGCAAGCAGGACCTGCCCGTCGTACACGGCGGCGTTGCTGAGGAGAGCTGCCCTTATTCAGTATGGATAATACAGCCACCCACAGTCCAGCAGCGCCATCCGGAGACAACGCAGCAGCTGCAGCGTCTTCACGAGGTAACGGCCCTCGTGCTGTCTTTAATATGCGCTACATTCGCGAACGCGTAGGTAGGGCCCTCAGATCGGAGACGGCTCCGCCTGAGGGAAGTAGACTCACGCATCCCCACGCCCGAGCGGTCGAAACCGTGCTGTCCGCGCCACGCGCCGCGAACCCCACCGCGAACCCCTCCGCGTCAACCGCGCCGCGCTCTCTCGCGAGTTCTTCCGCCGCGCAGCCGCAACCGCCGCCGCCGACCGAAACCGCGAACGGGACCACGGGAATTAGGATACTGCAGCTGAATATGCGGCGTTCAGCTGCAGTAAGCGGCGAGGTACGCCAACTCGTGGCCGAGAAGCGCCTCGACGTCCTGCTTCTACAGGAACCATACGTCAGAGCGCTCGGCACGAGATATAGTCTTTGCGGATTAGGTACTGGAATTAGGGTCGCCGCCGTACGCTCACAGCGTCCGTGGGCTGCGGTTGCCGTAGCGAACCCGTCGGTCCAGATTCTTCTCGTCTCACAGCTAAGCACGAGCCACTGCGTCGTGGCGGAAGTGCAAGCGCCCAGCCTCTCTTTCTACGCCGTCTCGTGCTATTTTCAGTACAGCGACGAGATTGAGAAGCACCTCAGACACCTCGAGGCGGTGTTCCATTCTCTGAGGGGGAAGAGACTTTTAGTAGGAGCAGATGCAAACGCCCGATCGTCCCTCTGGGGTCCCCAGAGCACCGACGAAAGAGGTTCTCTATTCGAGGATTTCATCCGGGCGTTTGATATGACGGTGGTCAACGTCCCCGGCCAAGGTCCCACCTACGAGGCGGTAACAGGTTCGTCTTTCATCGACGTAACCCTGGCATCGCCTCCCATCACCCAATTCATCGGGGAATGGAAGGTGAGGCGCGATTGGACCAATAGCGACCATCACTCTATCGATATGAGGCTCAGGGTACCGAAAACCGCTCGAGATGGTCGGCGCCTCGCTTCCGGCCGGTTCGACACCCGTCGGGCCGACTGGGATCGATTCGCCGACGCCCTCGCGGAGCTCTCGCGGGAGAGATTGGATCCCTGCGCCTTGAACTCGGTGGAGGAAGTAGAGGCGATGGCGGAGACGCTTACCGACGTCCTTACGGACGCCAGTACAGCGTCGATGCCCCGTAAACGGCAATTTAGGAAGTCCAACCCGTGGTGGACAGCGAAATTGACGAACCTAAAGAAGGCCGTGTACCGTAAAAGACGCGCGCTGCAGAGGAGTAGAGACGAACCCTCCCACCTCGAAAACCTGCGTATTTACCGCTCTTCTTTGCGGGAATATAGCAGGGAGGTCAGAAGGGCGAAGCTCGAAAGCTGGCAGAACTTCGTCTCGTCGCACGGGAACTCGGAGCCGTGGGGCTTCGTTTATAAGCACCAGGCGGAGAAAGTCCGGCTTCAGACCGTGCTCAGCACGGTCCGGCGAGACGACGGTTCCAGCACGATGAGCATTAAGGAAACTGCCAGCTACCTCTTGGACGCTCACGTCCCAGACGATCGGGAAGACGAGGACACGCCATCCCAGCGTGCAGTTAGGTCCTCTTCATCGGCACCGCCGAGCACGGCAGACGCGACTCCTTTCACGGAGGTCGAGGTCACCGCTGCCACGAAGACGTTTTATAAGGACAAGGCGCCCGGACCGGACGAGATCGAAGTCCGGGTTCTCAAAGCGGCGATTAGAGTAATTCCCGATCAGGTACTGCGGCTCTTCAACGCGTGCCTTCAGTGGGGCGTCTTTCCCTCCGCTTGGAAGGTAGGCTCTCTGAGAGCCCTCCTGAAAGGCAAGGACAAGGACGAGAAGGATCCGCGATCATATAGACCGATTTGCCTCCTCTCCGTCATAGGAAAGCTCTTCGAAAAACTCTTAAAGAGTAGAATTACCAGCACGGCGTTGGCGCCGGGAAAAGTCTCCGATAGACAATTCGGGTTCACCCCCGGAAAATCTACGGAAGACGCGATCGTTGAGCTGCGCCGCATGGTATCCGCCGACGAGGCGAGATACTGCGTGGCGTTGCTCTTTGATATTACCGGTGCCTTCGACAATGTATGGTGGCCCCTTGTTTTAGCGTCCCTTAAGGAAAGAGACTGCCCCCGGAATGTTTTCGAGGTAATAAAGAATTACTTCGTCTCCCGGCGGGTTAAGATCTCTATAGGAAACGAAGAGGTTTCCAAGCAGGCCACGCGCGGTTGCCCGCAAGGCTCAGTCCTTGGACCGGCCTGCTGGAATCTCGTCTTCGACGGCCTTCTCAGGCTTCTCGAGGCGAAAATAGGACCCCAATTTATTGCTTACGCGGACGATCTCCTCGTCCTCGTAAGCGCAAACACGCGCCGTGAGCTAGAGCTCAAAGGTCAACGCGTCGCGGACCTTGTAGTAGGATGGTGTAAAGACGCCAAACTCCAGATCTCAGCCCGCAAAACGGAAGCGATAGCGCTTAAATGCGGCTGGATCAGGAGAGCCGTGGTAGGAAGACGGGGAGGAGCTCGTCCGGACCGAAAACGGAAACAGCTTCGCGCGAAGAAACCCGAAATACTATCGCGGCCACCGACCCTTACGATAGGTGAAACGAGAATCGCGTTTAAGAAAACGGTTCGATATCTTGGCGTCCACTTCGACCAGGGAATGGGAGTTCACTCCCACTGTAGCTACCTCAGCGGCAAGGTCGGGCCGCTGTTCGGTAAACTTAGAAGACTCGCGGCGAGTCGATGGGGCCTTCGCTTCACAACGCTCGCGACATTGTACCGCGGAGTCTTCTGCCCGGTAGTCGGCTATGCGGCCGCCGGCTGGAGCGATCGATGCAACGCGGGCGATATCAAGACCCTTCAGGCAGCGCAGCGGCGAGCACTTATTTCAGTATGCGCCGCCTATAGAAAGGCGTCCTTCGAGGCGCTCTGCGTTGTCGCAGGCGAGGTCCCCATCGATCTGCACTTAGAAGTGCGTAGGGCCATATATGAAATCAGGAAAGGCAGGGACGCCAAGATCGGGGATATCCTGGTCCCCGCCGCGGCGGAAGACGCGACCGAGCGCGTCAAAATGCAGGCGATATATTTGTGGCAGGCTCGGTGGGAAGTCTCCACCAAAGGCCGCACCACACACGCGTTTTTCGAGACCGTGCAGCAGCGACTCGCTGCACGGTGGGTCACGCCTGATCACCATTGCACTCAGGTACTGACCGGCCACGGCAACTTCCGCGAGCGTCTCGCGATGTACGAAGTTGTCGAGGATCCGCAATGTACATGTGGTGAAGGCATCGACTCCGTTGCGCACCATGTCTTGGAGTGCAAGGAATTCGCCCCCCAGAGAGTAGCTCTGGAGGAGTTCATAGGAAACGCGGAATGGCCAACGGCGGCGCGAAATCTCGTTGCCTCCCCGGAAGCCTTCCGCGTACTCGCGGATTTTAGTAGGGAAACTCTTCAGCTGAAGAGTTTCCAATAGGACGCTCAATAGGGCCAAATGGGTGTCACGCGCGACACCGGGACGAGGCCGCCCCGTGGTTCCCCGTGGATGCGATCCCAGCGGGAAGTGGAAACACTTCGCGATGGGATCGTAACTAAACTCGTCCTCCTGTAACGGCGTACAGGCAGTTGGGATTTTTGCAGGCCCGAGCCCCTGGCAGCATAACTGCTGGAAGTAGATGGTTAGATTTTGTCGCGTATGCCTATCAAGGCGAGGTCGCATGATCTGAGTCGTCTCGCACGGCCAGGTCTTACAATAGCTACCTGTCCCTATCTCTCCGCAGGAGCTAGTCGCTACGGCGGCTAGTATGGGTATGACGCACCCACGGTGTCCAAGTCGGTGGCGAAGAAAATGATGAGGCGCCTCAGGAGCTAACCGTTGAGCAAATCCAGTTAGTATGGGCGTAACGACCCCAAGGTATCCGAGTTAATTGTGGACTTTATATTGTGCGATCCTCAAGGATCAGTCCAGTTTACTGGCTGATACGGGCTCAGCAAACCCGAGGTACCTTAGCTAGTGTGTTCCGCAGGAGCTGGTAGAGGCCAGTATGGGTCTGACGCACCCACGGTGTCCAAGTAGAGGCGAGGCATTAAATTGATGAGGCCCCTCAGGAGCTAACTCGGTGAGGTATCCGGTTAGTATGGGCGTAACGAACCCAAGGTGTCCGAGTTGAATGTGGACTGTGTGATGAGGCCCCTCAGGAGCTAATCGTCGAGAAATCCGATTAGTATGGGCGTAACGAACCCAAGGTGTCCGAGTTGTTTGCGGATTATATTGTGCGATCCTCAAGGATCAGTCCAGTTTACTGGCTGATACGGGCTCAGCAAACCCGAGGTACCTTAGCTAGTGTGTTCCGCAGGAGCTGGTAGAGGCCAGTATGGGTCTGACGCACCCACGGTGTCCAAGTAGAGGCGAGGCATTAAATAATGAGGCCCCTCAGGAGCTAACCGTCGAGAAATCCGGTTAGTATGGGCGTAACGAACCCAAGGTGTCCGAGTTAGTTGCGGAATTTATAATGTGTGATCCTCAAGGATCAGTCCAGTTTACTGGCTGATACGGGCTCAGCAAACCCGAGGTACCTTAGCTAGTGTGTTCCGCAGGAGCTGGTAGAGGCCAGTATGGGTCTGACGCACCCACGGTGTCCAAGTAGAGGCGAGGCATTAAATTAATGAGGCCCCTCAGGAGCTAACTTGGTGAGGTATCCAGTTAGTATGGGCGTAACGAACCCAAGGTGTCCGAGTTGAACGTGGACTGTGTGATGAGGCTCCTCAGGAGCTAACCGTTGAGAAATCCGGTTAGTATGGGCGTAACGAACCCAAGGTGTCCGAGTTTGTTGTGGACTTTATATCGTGCGATCCTCAAGGATCAGTCCAGTTTACTGGCTGATACGGGCTCAGCAAACCCGAGGTACCTTAGCTTGTGAGTTCCGCAGGAACTGGCCGCGGCCAGTATGGGTCTAACACACCCACGGTGTCCGAAGTTTCGAAGTCCTGCACAACATCTGCGGACAAGTTGGTTGAGGAGTTGTTCAATAGGGCCAATTGGGTGTCACGCGCGACACCAGGACGAGGCCGCCCCGAGGTTCCCCGTGGATGCGATCCCAGCGGGAAGTGGAAACACTTCGCGGTGGGATCGTAACTAAACTCGTCCTCCTGTATCGGCGTACAGGCAGCTGGGATTTTTGCAGGCCCGGGACCCTGGCAGCGGTGGCTGCTGGAAGTGGATAGTAGATTCTGTTGCGTATGCCTATCAAGGCGAGGTCGCATGATCTGAGTCGTCTAGTACGGCCAGGTCTTACAATAGGCCTGTCCCTATCTTTGCCCTGGACCCAGGGCATGTACGCGCAGTAGTGCATGCTGCGTAAAGGGGCAGATATTGACGGACAAAAGTCCGATCCTGCTACCGAAAGTCAATTATTCGTTCGAGGTGGTTCGAATAGACGATCGGAGTAGGTTACAGTATGTGCGATCCCCTAAGGAGCTGTCAGTTTTTGCTTATGCTTTTGCATTTTGCTTTTCTGGCAGTACGAAAGGTTGGTGTCTTTCGGGGTGATCCTAGCCAGAGCAAATGGGCATTGTCGCGCAATGCCGGAGCCCCCTACGCGCTGGGACCCCGTGTACACGTGACCAGAGCGGAAACGTACGTGTGATGTTTCGTTGCATGTAGACGTCCGCTCTGGGCTCGTGGCCAAGAGCTCTCCTGTGGAAAACGGCCGCACAGGCATTCTCGGTTTTTCCCTGGTCCGCTCCTTCGAACGTACTTGGCTTTTCGAACGATTCGCTAGAAGTAGAGCAAATGGGTTTCTGTAGCGTATGCCTAAAATGGCGAGGAAGCACAGTTACATTTGTTTCGAACGAATGGACTTAGTAATAATTCCTGTCCCTATCTGAGGTGTAAAGGTTTTAAAGCCAAGGTTTTAAGGCCAAAAGCCAACCGCACTTCCCAGTAGTGCACCTCGGGCAACGGGCGAAGCCCGGCAAACGCGGCTCTGGCTAGTGAGCTCCGCAGGAGCTAGTCGCTACGGCGGCTAGTATGGGTATGACGCACCCACGGTGTCCAAGTCGGTGGCGAAGTAAATGATGAGGCGCCTCAGGAGCTAACCGTTGAGCAAATCCAGTTAGTATGGGCGTAACGACCCCAAGGTATCCCAGTTAATTGTGGACTTTATATTGTGCGATCCTCAAGGATCAGTCCAGTTTACTGGCTGATACGGGCTCAGCAAACCCGAGGTACCTTAGCTAGTGTGTTCCGCAGGAGCTGGTAGAGGCCAGTATGGGTCTGACGCACCCACGGTGTCCAAGTAGAGGCGAGGAATTAAATTGATGAGGCCCCTCAGGAGCTAACCGTCGAGAAATCCGGTTAGTATGGGCGTAACGAACCCAAGGTGTCCGAGTTAGTTGCGGAATTTATATTGTGTGATCCTCAAGGATCAGTCCAGTTCACTGGCTGATACGGGCTCAGCAAACCCGAGGTACCTTAGCTAGTGTGTTCCGCAGGAGCTGGTAGAGGCCAGTATGGGTCTGACGCACCCACGGTGTCCAAGTAGAGGCGAGGCATTAAATTGATGAGGCCCCTCAGGAGCTAACTCGGTGAGGTATCCGGTTAGTATGGGCGTAACGAACCCAAGGTGTCCGAGTTGAATGTGGACTGTGTGATGAGGCCCCTCAGGA
>CAXDIW010000528.1:152500-172348 GCA_963989415.1 Cerceris ruficornis
TCATACTTTACGATTTTTTCTCTCGATTTTATCGGTATAGGAAAGCGTTGTAGAGGAAAACGTTTGGGACGAAAGTTTCATGGCTTGCGATGCTCTACAAGAATACGACATTTCGATCGCCCGCCGAAATTAGGAAATCGCTTAATTAACAATAAGTTGCAAAAATTTGTTTATTAACAAAAATTTTCGCCCCGGGCAATATTGTTTCTCTTTCGATTCCGCGCCAGAAAGTATTAAAACTTTTTCCTCTAGGTCGCACCGCTGCCGCTCTACTGTCTTGGCGAGAATACCACTGCCGCTCGTCCTTACGAAATCGGTTAATCAACAATAAGTCGCAAAATTGGCCTATTAACGAAATTTTTCGCCCAGTGCAATGTTGTTTCTTTTTCGATTCTGCGTAAAAAAGAAAGATACACTTTTTCCTCTAAGTCGCACCGTTGAGGCTCCACACTCTTGTAAAGGTCTACGCCGCTAGGACTTAGAAAAATTTTCATACTTTACGATTTTTTCTCTCGATTTTATCGGTATAGGAAAGCGTTGTAGAGGAAAACGTTTGGGACGAAAGTTTCATGGCTTGCGATGCTCTACAAGAATACGACATTTCGATCGCCCGCCGAAATTAGGAAATCGCTTAATTAACAATAAGTTGCAAAAATTTGTTTATTAACAAAAATTTTCGCCCCGGGCAATATTGTTTCTCTTTCGATTCCGCGCCAGAAAGTATTAAAACTTTTTCCTCTAGGTCGCACCGCTGCCGCTCTACTGTCTTGGCGGAAACACCACTGCCGCCCGTCCTTACGAAATCGGTTAATCAACAATAAGTCGCAAAATTGGCCTATTAACGAAATTTTTCGCCCACTGCAATGTTGTTTCTTTTTCGATTCTCCGTAAAAAAGAAAGATACACTTTTTCCTCTAAGTCGCACCGTTGAGGCTCCACACTCTTGTAAAGGTCTACGCCGCTAGGACTTAGAAAAATTTTCATACTTTACGATTTTTTCTCTCGATTTTATCGGTATAGGAAAGCGTTGTAGAGGAAAACGTTTGGGACGAAAGTTTCATGGTTTGCGATGCTCTACAAGAATACGACATTTCGATCGCCCGCCGAAATTAGGAAATCGCTTAATTAACAATAAGTTGCAAAAATTTGTTTATTAACAAAAATTTTCGCCCCGGGCAATATTGTTTCTCTTTCGATTCCGCGCCAGAAAGTATTAAAACTTTTTCCACTAGGTCGCACCGCTGCCGCTCTACTGTCTTGGCGGAAACACCACTGCCGCCCGTCCTTACGAAATCGGTTAATCAACAATAAGTCGCAAAATTGGCCTATTAACGAAATTTTTCGCCCAGTGCAATGTTGTTTCTTTTTCGATTCTGCGTAAAAAAGAAAGATACACTTTTTCCTCTAAGTCGCACCGTTGAGGCTCGACACTCTTGTAAAGGTCTACGCCGCTAGGACTTAGAAAAATTTTCATACTTTACGATTTTTTCTCTCGATTTTATCGGTATAGGAAAGCGTTGTAGAGGAAAACGTTTGGGACGAAAGTTTCATGGTTTGCGATGCTCTACAAGAATACGACATTTCGATCGCCCGCCGAAATTAGGAAATCGCTTAATTAACAATAAGTTGCAAAAATTTGTTTATTAACAAAAATTTTCGCCCTGGGCAATATTGTTTCTCTTTCGATTCCGCGCCAGAAAGTATTAAAACTTTTTCCTCTAGGTCGCACCGCTGCCGCTCTACTGTCTTGGCGGAAACACCACTGCCGCCCGTCCTTACGAAATCGGTTAATCAACAATAAGTCGCAAAATTGGCCTATTAACGAAATTTTTCGCCCAGTGCAATGTTGTTTCTTTTTCGATTCTGCGTAAAAAAGAAAGATACACTTTTTCCTCTAAGTCGCACCGTTGAGGCTCCACACTCTTGTAAAGGTCTACGCCGCTAGGACTTAGAAAAATTTTCATACTTTACGATTTTTTCTCTCGATTTTATCGGTATAGGAAAGCGTTGTAGAGGAAAACGTTTGGGACGAAAGTTTCATGGTTTGCGATGCTCTACAAGAATACGACATTTCGATCGCCCGCCGAAATTAGGAAATCGCTTAATTAACAATAAGTTGCAAAAATTTGTTTATTAACAAAAATTTTCGCCCCGGGCAATATTGTTTCTCTTTCGATTCCGCGCCAGAAAGTATTAAAACTTTTTCCACTAGGTCGCACCGCTGCCGCTCTACTGTCTTGGCGGAAACACCACTGCCGCCCGTCCTTACGAAATCGGTTAATCAACAATAAGTCGCAAAATTGGCCTATTAACGAAATTTTTCGCCCAGTGCAATGTTGTTTCTTTTTCGATTCTGCGTAAAAAAGAAAGATACACTTTTTCCTCTAAGTCGCACCGTTGAGGCTCCACACTCTTGTAAAGGTCTACGCCGCTAGGACTTAGAAAAATTTTCATACTTTACGATTTTTTCTCTCGATTTTATCGGTATAGGAAAGCGTTGTAGAGGAAAACGTTTGGGACGAAAGTTTCATGGCTTGCGATGCTCTACAAGAATACGACATTTCGATCGCCCGCCGAAATTAGGAAATCGCTTAATTAACAATAAGTTGCAAAAATTTGTTTATTAACAAAAATTTTCGCCCCGGGCAATATTGTTTCTCTTTCGATTCCGCGCCAGAAAGTATTAAAACTTTTTCCTCTAGGTCGCACCGCTGCCGCTCTACTGTCTTGGCGAGAATACCACTGCCGCTCGTCCTTACGAAATCGGTTAATCAACAATAAGTCGCAAAATTGGCCTATTAACGAAATTTTTCGCCCAGTGCAATGTTGTTTCTTTTTCGATTCTGCGTAAAAAAGAAAGGTACACTTTTTCCTCTAAGTCGCACCGTTGAGGCTCTACACTCTTGTAAAGGTCTACGCCGCTAGGACTTAGAAAAATTTTCATACTTTACGATTTTTTCTCTCGATTTTATCGGTATAGGAAAGCGTTGTAGAGGAAAACGTTTGGGACGAAAGTTTCATGGTTTGCGATGCTCTACAAGAATACGACATTTCGATCGCCCGCCGAAATTAGGAAATCGGTTAATTAACAATAAGTTGCAAAAATTTGTTTATTAACAAAAATTTTCGCCCCGGGCAATATTGTTTCTCTTTCGATTCCGCGCCAGAAAGTATTAAAACTTTTTCCTCTAGGTCGCACCGCTGCCGCTCTACTGTCTTGGCGGGAAGACCACTGCCGCTCGTCCTTACGAAATCGGTTAATCAACAATAAGTCGCAAAATTGGCCTATTAACGAAATTTTTCGCCCAGTGCAATGTTGTTTCTTTTTCGATTCTGCGTAAAAAAGAAAGATACACTTTTTCCTCTAAGTCGCACCGTTGAGGCTCCACACTCTTGTAAAGGTCTACGCCGCTAGGACTTAGAAAAATTTTCATACTTTACGATTTTTTCTCTCGATTTTATCGGTATAGGAAAGCGTTGTAGAGGAAAACGTTTGGGACGAAAGTTTCATGGTTTGCGATGCTCTACAAGAATACGACATTTCGATCGCCCGCCGAAATTAGGAAATCGGTTAATTAACAATAAGTTGCAAAAATTTGTTTATTAACAAAAATTTTCGCCCCGGGCAATATTGTTTCTCTTTCGATTCCGCGCCAGAAAGTATTAAAACTTTTTCCTCTAGGTCGCACCGCTGCCGCTCTACTCTCTTGGCGAGAATACCACTGCCGCTCGTCCTTACGAAATCGGTTAATCAACAATAAGTCGCAAAATTGGCCTATTAACGAAATTTTTCGCCCAGTGCAATGTTGTTTCTTTTTCGATTCTGCGTAAAAAAGAAAGATACACTTTTTCCTCTAAGTCGCACCGTTGAGGCTCCACACTCTTGTAAAGGTCTACGCCGCTAGGACTTAGAAAAATTTTCATACTTTACGATTTTTTCTCTCGATTTTATCGGTATAGGAAAGCGTTGTAGAGGAAAACGTTTGGGACGAAAGTTTCATGGCTTGCGATGCTCTACAAGAATACGACATTTCGATCGCCCGCCGAAATTAGGAAATCGCTTAATTAACAATAAGTTGCAAAAATTTGTTTATTAACAAAAATTTTCGCCCCGGGCAATATTGTTTCTCTTTCGATTCCGCGCCAGAAAGTATTAAAACTTTTTCCTCTAGGTCGCACCGCTGCCGCTCTACTGTCTTGGCGAGAATACCACTGCCGCTCGTCCTTACGAAATCGGTTAATCAACAATAAGTCGCAAAATTGGCCTATTAACGAAATTTTTCGCCCAGTGCAATGTTGTTTCTTTTTCGATTCTGCGTAAAAAAGAAAGGTACACTTTTTCCTCTAAGTCGCACCGTTGAGGCTCTACACTCTTGTAAAGGTCTACGCCGCTAGGACTTAGAAAAATTTTCATACTTTACGATTTTTTCTCTCGATTTTATCGGTATAGGAAAGCGTTGTAGAGGAAAACGTTTGGGACGAAAGTTTCATGGTTTGCGATGCTCTACAAGAATACGACATTTCGATCGCCCGCCGAAATTAGGAAATCGGTTAATTAACAATAAGTTGCAAAAATTTGTTTATTAACAAAAATTTTCGCCCCGGGCAATATTGTTTCTCTTTCGATTCCGCGCCAGAAAGTATTAAAACTTTTTCCTCTAGGTCGCACCGCTGCCGCTCTACTGTCTTGGCGGGAAGACCACTGCCGCTCGTCCTTACGAAATCGGTTAATCAACAATAAGTCGCAAAATTGGCCTATTAACGAAATTTTTCGCCCAGTGCAATGTTGTTTCTTTTTCGATTCTGCGTAAAAAAGAAAGATACACTTTTTCCTCTAAGTCGCACCGTTGAGGCTCCACACTCTTGTAAAGGTCTACGCCGCTAGGACTTAGAAAAATTTTCATACTTTACGATTTTTTCTCTCGATTTTATCGGTATAGGAAAGCGTTGTAGAGGAAAACGTTTGGGACGAAAGTTTCATGGTTTGCGATGCTCTACAAGAATACGACATTTCGATCGCCCGCCGAAATTAGGAAATCGGTTAATTAACAATAAGTTGCAAAAATTTGTTTATTAACAAAAATTTTCGCCCCGGGCAATATTGTTTCTCTTTCGATTCCGCGCCAGAAAGTATTAAAACTTTTTCCTCTAGGTCGCACCGCTGCCGCTCTACTCTCTTGGCGAGAATACCACTGCCGCTCGTCCTTACGAAATCGGTTAATCAACAATAAGTCGCAAAATTGGCCTATTAACGAAATTTTTCGCCCAGTGCAATGTTGTTTCTTTTTCGATTCTGCGTAAAAAAGAAAGATACACTTTTTCCTCTAAGTCGCACCGTTGAGGCTCTACACTCTTGTAAAGGTCTACGCCGCTAGGACATAGAAAAATTTTCATACTTTACGATTTTTTCTCTCGATTTTATCGGTATAGGAAAGCGTTGTAGAGGAAAACGTTTGGGACGAAAGTTTCATGGCTTGCGATGCTCTACAAGAATACGACATTTCGATCGCCCGCCGAAATTAGGAAATCGCTTAATTAACAATAAGTTGCAAAAATTTGTTTATTAACAAAAATTTTCGCCCCGGGCAATATTGTTTCTCTTTCGATTCCGCGCCAGAAAGTATTAAAACTTTTTCCTCTAGGTCGCACCGCTGCCGCTCTACTGTCTTGGCGAGAATACCACTGCCGCTCGTCCTTACGAAATCGGTTAATCAACAATAAGTCGCAAAATTGGCCTATTAACGAAATTTTTCGCCCAGTGCAATGTTGTTTCTTTTTCGATTCTGCGTAAAAAAGAAAGGTACACTTTTTCCTCTAAGTCGCACCGTTGAGGCTCTACACTCTTGTAAAGGTCTACGCCGCTAGGACTTAGAAAAATTTTCATACTTTACGATTTTTTCTCTCGATTTTATCGGTATAGGAAAGCGTTGTAGAGGAAAACGTTTGGGACGAAAGTTTCATGGTTTGCGATGCTCTACAAGAATACGACATTTCGATCGCCCGCCGAAATTAGGAAATCGGTTAATTAACAATAAGTTGCAAAAATTTGTTTATTAACAAAAATTTTCGCCCCGGGCAATATTGTTTGTCTTTCGATTCCGCGCCAGAAAGTATTAAAACTTTTTCCTCTAGGTCGCACCGCTGCCGCTCTACTGTCTTGGCGGGAAGACCACTGCCGCTCGTCCTTACGAAATCGGTTAATCAACAATAAGTCGCAAAATTGGCCTATTAACGAAATTTTTCGCCCAGTGCAATGTTGTTTCTTTTTCGATTCTGCGTAAAAAAGAAAGATACACTTTTTCCTCTAAGTCGCACCGTTGAGGCTCCACACTCTTGTAAAGGTCTACGCCGCTAGGACTTAGAAAAATTTTCATACTTTACGATTTTTTCTCTCGATTTTATCGGTATAGGAAAGCGTTGTAGAGGAAAACGTTTGGGACGAAAGTTTCATGGTTTGCGATGCTCTACAAGAATACGACATTTCGATCGCCCGCCGAAATTAGGAAATCGGTTAATTAACAATAAGTTGCAAAAATTTGTTTATTAACAAAAATTTTCGCCCCGGGCAATATTGTTTCTCTTTCGATTCCGCGCCAGAAAGTATTAAAACTTTTTCCTCTAGGTCGCACCGCTGCCGCTCTACTCTCTTGGCGAGAATACCACTGCCGCTCGTCCTTACGAAATCGGTTAATCAACAATAAGTCGCAAAATTGGCCTATTAACGAAATTTTTCGCCCAGTGCAATGTTGTTTCTTTTTCGATTCTGCGTAAAAAAGAAAGATACACTTTTTCCTCTAAGTCGCACCGTTGAGGCTCTACACTCTTGTAAAGGTCTACGCCGCTAGGACATAGAAAAATTTTCATACTTTACGATTTTTTCTCTCGATTTTATCGGTATAGGAAAGCGTTGTAGAGGAAAACGTTTGGGACGAAAGTTTCATGGCTTGCGATGCTCTACAAGAATACGACATTTCGATCGCCCGCCGAAATTAGGAAATCGCTTAATTAACAATAAGTTGCAAAAATTTGTTTATTAACAAAAATTTTCGCCCCGGGCAATATTGTTTCTCTTTCGATTCCGCGCCAGAAAGTATTAAAACTTTTTCCTCTAGGTCGCACCGCTGCCGCTCTACTGTCTTGGCGAGAATACCACTGCCGCTCGTCCTTACGAAATCGGTTAATCAACAATAAGTCGCAAAATTGGCCTATTAACGAAATTTTTCGCCCAGTGCAATGTTGTTTCTTTTTCGATTCTGCGTAAAAAAGAAAGGTACACTTTTTCCTCTAAGTCGCACCGTTGAGGCTCTACACTCTTGTAAAGGTCTACGCCGCTAGGACTTAGAAAAATTTTCATACTTTACGATTTTTTCTCTCGATTTTATCGGTATAGGAAAGCGTTGTAGAGGAAAACGTTTGGGACGAAAGTTTCATGGTTTGCGATGCTCTACAAGAATACGACATTTCGATCGCCCGCCGAAATTAGGAAATCGGTTAATTAACAATAAGTTGCAAAAATTTGTTTATTAACAAAAATTTTCGCCCCGGGCAATATTGTTTCTCTTTCGATTCCGCGCCAGAAAGTATTAAAACTTTTTCCTCTAGGTCGCACCGCTGCCGCTCTACTGTCTTGGCGGGAAGACCACTGCCGCTCGTCCTTACGAAATCGGTTAATCAACAATAAGTCGCAAAATTGGCCTATTAACGAAATTTTTCGCCCAGTGCAATGTTGTTTCTTTTTCGATTCTCCGTAAAAAAGAAAGATACACTTTTTCCTCTAAGTCGCACCGTTGAGGCTCCACACTCTTGTAAAGGTCTACGCCGCTAGGACTTAGAAAAATTTTCATACTTTACGATTTTTTCTCTCGATTTTATCGGTATAGGAAAGCGTTGTAGAGGAAAACGTTTGGGACGAAAGTTTCATGGTTTGCGATGCTCTACAAGAATACGACATTTCGATCGCCCGCCGAAATTAGGAAATCGGTTAATTAACAATAAGTTGCAAAAATTTGTTTATTAACAAAAATTTTCGCCCCGGGCAATATTGTTTCTCTTTCGATTCCGCGCCAGAAAGTATTAAAACTTTTTCCTCTAGGTCGCACCGCTGCCGCTCTACTCTCTTGGCGAGAATACCACTGCCGCTCGTCCTTACGAAATCGGTTAATCAACAATAAGTCGCAAAATTGGCCTATTAACGAAATTTTTCGCCCAGTGCAATGTTGTTTCTTTTTCGATTCTGCGTAAAAAAGAAAGATACACTTTTTCCTCTAAGTCGCACCGTTGAGGCTCTACACTCTTGTAAAGGTCTACGCCGCTAGGACATAGAAAAATTTTCATACTTTACGATTTTTTCTCTCGATTTTATCGGTATAGGAAAGCGTTGTAGAGGAAAACGTTTGGGACGAAAGTTTCATGGTTTGCGATGCTCTACAAGAATACGACATTTCGATCGCCCGCCGAAATTAGGAAATCGGTTAATTAACAATAAGTTGCAAAAATTTGTTTATTAACAAAAATTTTCGCCCCGGGCAATATTGTTTCTCTTTCGATTCCGCGCCAGAAAGTATTAAAACTTTTTCCTCTAGGTCGCACCGCTGCCGCTCTACTGTCTTGGCGGAAACACCACTGCCGCCCGTCCTTACGAAATCGGTTAATCAACAATAAGTCGCAAAATTGGCCTATTAACGAAATTTTTCGCCCAGTGCAATGTTGTTTCTTTTTCGATTCTGCGTAAAAAAGAAAGATACACTTTTTCCTCTAAGTCGCACCGTTGAGGCTCCACACTCTTGTAAAGGTCTACGCCGCTAGGACTTAGAAAAATTTTCATACTTTACGATTTTTTCTCTCGATTTTATCGGTATAGGAAAGCGTTGTAGAGGAAAACGTTTGGGACGAAAGTTTCATGGTTTGCGATGCTCTACAAGAATACGACATTTCGATCGCCCGCCGAAATTAGGAAATCGCTTAATTAACAATAAGTTGCAAAAATTTGTTTATTAACAAAAATTTTCGCCCCGGGCAATATTGTTTCTCTTTCGATTCCGCGCCAGAAAGTATTAAAACTTTTTCCACTAGGTCGCACCGCTGCCGCTCTACTGTCTTGGCGGAAACACCACTGCCGCCCGTCCTTACGAAATCGGTTAATCAACAATAAGTCGCAAAATTGGCCTATTAACGAAATTTTTCGCCCAGTGCAATGTTGTTTCTTTTTCGATTCTGCGTAAAAAAGAAAGATACACTTTTTCCTCTAAGTCGCACCGTTGAGGCTCCACACTCTTGTAAAGGTCTACGCCGCTAGGACTTAGAAAAATTTTCATACTTTACGATTTTTTCTCTCGATTTTATCGGTATAGGAAAGCGTTGTAGAGGAAAACGTTTGGGACGAAAGTTTCATGGCTTGCGATGCTCTACAAGAATACGACATTTCGATCGCCCGCCGAAATTAGGAAATCGCTTAATTAACAATAAGTTGCAAAAATTTGTTTATTAACAAAAATTTTCGCCCCGGGCAATATTGTTTCTCTTTCGATTCCGCGCCAGAAAGTATTAAAACTTTTTCCTCTAGGTCGCACCGCTGCCGCTCTACTGTCTTGGCGAGAATACCACTGCCGCTCGTCCTTACGAAATCGGTTAATCAACAATAAGTCGCAAAATTGGCCTATTAACGAAATTTTTCGCCCAGTGCAATGTTGTTTCTTTTTCGATTCTGCGTAAAAAAGAAAGGTACACTTTTTCCTCTAAGTCGCACCGTTGAGGCTCTACACTCTTGTAAAGGTCTACGCCGCTAGGACTTAGAAAAATTTTCATACTTTACGATTTTTTCTCTCGATTTTATCGGTATAGGAAAGCGTTGTAGAGGAAAACGTTTGGGACGAAAGTTTCATGGTTTGCGATGCTCTACAAGAATACGACATTTCGATCGCCCGCCGAAATTAGGAAATCGGTTAATTAACAATAAGTTGCAAAAATTTGTTTATTAACAAAAATTTTCGCCCCGGGCAATATTGTTTCTCTTTCGATTCCGCGCCAGAAAGTATTAAAACTTTTTCCTCTAGGTCGCACCGCTGCCGCTCTACTGTCTTGGCGGAAACACCACTGCCGCCCGTCCTTACGAAATCGGTTAATCAACAATAAGTCGCAAAATTGGCCTATTAACGAAATTTTTCGCCCAGTGCAATGTTGTTTCTTTTTCGATTCTGCGTAAAAAAGAAAGATACACTTTTTCCTCTAAGTCGCACCGTTGAGGCTCCACACTCTTGTAAAGGTCTACGCCGCTAGGACTTAGAAAAATTTTCATACTTTACGATTTTTTCTCTCGATTTTATCGGTATAGGAAAGCGTTGTAGAGGAAAACGTTTGGGACGAAAGTTTCATGGCTTGCGATGCTCTACAAGAATACGACATTTCGATCGCCCGCCGAAATTAGGAAATCGCTTAATTAACAATAAGTTGCAAAAATTTGTTTATTAACAAAAATTTTCGCCCCGGGCAATATTGTTTCTCTTTCGATTCCGCGCCAGAAAGTATTAAAACTTTTTCCTCTAGGTCGCACCGCTGCCGCTCTACTGTCTTGGCGGAAACACCACTGCCGCCCGTCCTTACGAAATCGGTTAATCAACAATAAGTCGCAAAATTGGCCTATTAACGAAATTTTTCGCCCAGTGCAATGTTGTTTCTTTTTCGATTCTGCGTAAAAAAGAAAGATACACTTTTTCCTCTAAGTCGCACCGTTGAGGCTCCACACTCTTGTAAAGGTCTACGCCGCTAGGACTTAGAAAAATTTTCATACTTTACGATTTTTTCTCTCGATTTTATCGGTATAGGAAAGCGTTGTAGAGGAAAACGTTTGGGACGAAAGTTTCATGGTTTGCGATGCTCTACAAGAATACGACATTTCGATCGCCCGCCGAAATTAGGAAATCGCTTAATTAACAATAAGTTGCAAAAATTTGTTTATTAACAAAAATTTTCGCCCCGGGCAATATTGTTTCTCTTTCGATTCCGCGCCAGAAAGTATTAAAACTTTTTCCACTAGGTCGCACCGCTGCCGCTCTACTGTCTTGGCGGAAACACCACTGCCGCCCGTCCTTACGAAATCGGTTAATCAACAATAAGTCGCAAAATTGGCCTATTAACGAAATTTTTCGCCCAGTGCAATGTTGTTTCTTTTTCGATTCTGCGTAAAAAAGAAAGATACACTTTTTCCTCTAAGTCGCACCGTTGAGGCTCTACACTCTTGTAAAGGTCTACGCCGCTAGGACTTAGAAAAATTTTCATACTTTACGATTTTTTCTCTCGATTTTATCGGTATAGGAAAGCGTTGTAGAGGAAAACGTTTGGGACGAAAGTTTCATGGTTTGCGATGCTCTACAAGAATACGACATTTCGATCGCCCGCCGAAATTAGGAAATCGCTTAATTAACAATAAGTTGCAAAAATTTGTTTATTAACAAAAATTTTCGCCCTGGGCAATATTGTTTCTCTTTCGATTCCGCGCCAGAAAGTATTAAAACTTTTTCCTCTAGGTCGCACCGCTGCCGCTCTACTGTCTTGGCGGAAACACCACTGCCGCCCGTCCTTACGAAATCGGTTAATCAACAATAAGTCGCAAAATTGGCCTATTAACGAAATTTTTCGCCCAGTGCAATGTTGTTTCTTTTTCGATTCTGCGTAAAAAAGAAAGATACACTTTTTCCTCTAAGTCGCACCGTTGAGGCTCCACACTCTTGTAAAGGTCTACGCCGCTAGGACTTAGAAAAATTTTCATACTTTACGATTTTTTCTCTCGATTTTATCGGTATAGGAAAGCGTTGTAGAGGAAAACGTTTGGGACGAAAGTTTCATGGTTTGCGATGCTCTACAAGAATACGACATTTCGATCGCCCGCCGAAATTAGGAAATCGCTTAATTAACAATAAGTTGCAAAAATTTGTTTATTAACAAAAATTTTCGCCCCGGGCAATATTGTTTCTCTTTCGATTCCGCGCCAGAAAGTATTAAAACTTTTTCCACTAGGTCGCACCGCTGCCGCTCTACTGTCTTGGCGGAAACACCACTGCCGCCCGTCCTTACGAAATCGGTTAATCAACAATAAGTCGCAAAATTGGCCTATTAACGAAATTTTTCGCCCAGTGCAATGTTGTTTCTTTTTCGATTCTGCGTAAAAAAGAAAGATACACTTTTTCCTCTAAGTCGCACCGTTGAGGCTCCACACTCTTGTAAAGGTCTACGCCGCTAGGACTTAGAAAAATTTTCATACTTTACGATTTTTTCTCTCGATTTTATCGGTATAGGAAAGCGTTGTAGAGGAAAACGTTTGGGACGAAAGTTTCATGGCTTGCGATGCTCTACAAGAATACGACATTTCGATCGCCCGCCGAAATTAGGAAATCGCTTAATTAACAATAAGTTGCAAAAATTTGTTTATTAACAAAAATTTTCGCCCCGGGCAATATTGTTTCTCTTTCGATTCCGCGCCAGAAAGTATTAAAACTTTTTCCTCTAGGTCGCACCGCTGCCGCTCTACTGTCTTGGCGAGAATACCACTGCCGCTCGTCCTTACGAAATCGGTTAATCAACAATAAGTCGCAAAATTGGCCTATTAACGAAATTTTTCGCCCAGTGCAATGTTGTTTCTTTTTCGATTCTGCGTAAAAAAGAAAGGTACACTTTTTCCTCTAAGTCGCACCGTTGAGGCTCTACACTCTTGTAAAGGTCTACGCCGCTAGGACTTAGAAAAATTTTCATACTTTACGATTTTTTCTCTCGATTTTATCGGTATAGGAAAGCGTTGTAGAGGAAAACGTTTGGGACGAAAGTTTCATGGTTTGCGATGCTCTACAAGAATACGACATTTCGATCGCCCGCCGAAATTAGGGAAATCGGTTAATTAACAATAAGTTGCAAAAATTTGTTTATTAACAAAAATTTTCGCCCCGGGCAATATTGTTTCTCTTTCGATTCCGCGCCAGAAAGTATTAAAACTTTTTCCTCTAGGTCGCACCGCTGCCGCTCTACTGTCTTGGCGGGAAGACCACTGCCGCTCGTCCTTACGAAATCGGTTAATCAACAATAAGTCGCAAAATTGGCCTATTAACGAAATTTTTCGCCCAGTGCAATGTTGTTTCTTTTTCGATTCTGCGTAAAAAAGAAAGATACACTTTTTCCTCTAAGTCGCACCGTTGAGGCTCCACACTCTTGTAAAGGTCTACGCCGCTAGGACTTAGAAAAATTTTCATACTTTACGATTTTTTCTCTCGATTTTATCGGTATAGGAAAGCGTTGTAGAGGAAAACGTTTGGGACGAAAGTTTCATGGTTTGCGATGCTCTACAAGAATACGACATTTCGATCGCCCGCCGAAATTAGGAAATCGGTTAATTAACAATAAGTTGCAAAAATTTGTTTATTAACAAAAATTTTCGCCCCGGGCAATATTGTTTCTCTTTCGATTCCGCGCCAGAAAGTATTAAAACTTTTTCCTCTAGGTCGCACCGCTGCCGCTCTACTCTCTTGGCGAGAATACCACTGCCGCTCGTCCTTACGAAATCGGTTAATCAACAATAAGTCGCAAAATTGGCCTATTAACGAAATTTTCGCCCAGTGCAATGTTGTTTCTTTTTCGATTCTGCGTAAAAAAGAAAGATACACTTTTTCCTCTAAGTCGCACCGTTGAGGCTCTACACTCTTGTAAAGGTCTACGCCGCTAGGACATAGAAAAATTTTCATACTTTACGATTTTTTCTCTCGATTTTATCGGTATAGGAAAGCGTTGTAGAGGAAAACGTTTGGGACGAAAGTTTCATGGCTTGCGATGCTCTACAAGAATACGACATTTCGATCGCCCGCCGAAATTAGGAAATCGCTTAATTAACAATAAGTTGCAAAAATTTGTTTATTAACAAAAATTTTCGCCCCGGGCAATATTGTTTCTCTTTCGATTCCGCGCCAGAAAGTATTAAAACTTTTTCCTCTAGGTCGCACCGCTGCCGCTCTACTGTCTTGGCGAGAATACCACTGCCGCTCGTCCTTACGAAATCGGTTAATCAACAATAAGTCGCAAAATTGGCCTATTAACGAAATTTTTCGCCCAGTGCAATGTTGTTTCTTTTTCGATTCTGCGTAAAAAAGAAAGGTACACTTTTTCCTCTAAGTCGCACCGTTGAGGCTCTACACTCTTGTAAAGGTCTACGCCGCTAGGACTTAGAAAAATTTTCATACTTTACGATTTTTTCTCTCGATTTTATCGGTATAGGAAAGCGTTGTAGAGGAAAACGTTTGGGACGAAAGTTTCATGGTTTGCGATGCTCTACAAGAATACGACATTTCGATCGCCCGCCGAAATTAGGAAATCGGTTAATTAACAATAAGTTGCAAAAATTTGTTTATTAACAAAAATTTTCGCCCCGGGCAATATTGTTTCTCTTTCGATTCCGCGCCAGAAAGTATTAAAACTTTTTCCTCTAGGTCGCACCGCTGCCGCTCTACTGTCTTGGCGGGAAGACCACTGCCGCTCGTCCTTACGAAATCGGTTAATCAACAATAAGTCGCAAAATTGGCCTATTAACGAAATTTTTCGCCCAGTGCAATGTTGTTTCTTTTTCGATTCTGCGTAAAAAAGAAAGATACACTTTTTCCTCTAAGTCGCACCGTTGAGGCTCCACACTCTTGTAAAGGTCTACGCCGCTAGGACTTAGAAAAATTTTCATACTTTACGATTTTTTCTCTCGATTTTATCGGTATAGGAAAGCGTTGTAGAGGAAAACGTTTGGGACGAAAGTTTCATGGTTTGCGATGCTCTACAAGAATACGACATTTCGATCGCCCGCCGAAATTAGGAAATCGGTTAATTAACAATAAGTTGCAAAAATTTGTTTATTAACAAAAATTTTCGCCCCGGGCAATATTGTTTCTCTTTCGATTCCGCGCCAGAAAGTATTAAAACTTTTTCCTCTAGGTCGCACCGCTGCCGCTCTACTCTCTTGGCGAGAATACCACTGCCGCTCGTCCTTACGAAATCGGTTAATCAACAATAAGTCGCAAAATTGGCCTATTAACGAAATTTTTCGCCCAGTGCAATGTTGTTTCTTTTTCGATTCTGCGTAAAAAAGAAAGATACACTTTTTCCTCTAAGTCGCACCGTTGAGGCTCTACACTCTTGTAAAGGTCTACGCCGCTAGGACATAGAAAAATTTTCATACTTTACGATTTTTTCTCTCGATTTTATCGGTATAGGAAAGCGTTGTAGAGGAAAACGTTTGGGACGAAAGTTTCATGGCTTGCGATGCTCTACAAGAATACGACATTTCGATCGCCCGCCGAAATTAGGAAATCGCTTAATTAACAATAAGTTGCAAAAATTTGTTTATTAACAAAAATTTTCGCCCCGGGCAATATTGTTTCTCTTTCGATTCCGCGCCAGAAAGTATTAAAACTTTTTCCTCTAGGTCGCACCGCTGCCGCTCTACTGTCTTGGCGAGAATACCACTGCCGCTCGTCCTTACGAAATCGGTTAATCAACAATAAGTCGCAAAATTGGCCTATTAACGAAATTTTTCGCCCAGTGCAATGTTGTTTCTTTTTCGATTCTGCGTAAAAAAGAAAGGTACACTTTTTCCTCTAAGTCGCACCGTTGAGGCTCTACACTCTTGTAAAGGTCTACGCCGCTAGGACTTAGAAAAATTTTCATACTTTACGATTTTTTCTCTCGATTTTATCGGTATAGGAAAGCGTTGTAGAGGAAAACGTTTGGGACGAAAGTTTCATGGTTTGCGATGCTCTACAAGAATACGACATTTCGATCGCCCGCCGAAATTAGGAAATCGGTTAATTAACAATAAGTTGCAAAAATTTGTTTATTAACAAAAATTTTCGCCCCGGGCAATATTGTTTCTCTTTCGATTCCGCGCCAGAAAGTATTAAAACTTTTTCCTCTAGGTCGCACCGCTGCCGCTCTACTGTCTTGGCGGGAAGACCACTGCCGCTCGTCCTTACGAAATCGGTTAATCAACAATAAGTCGCAAAATTGGCCTATTAACGAAATTTTTCGCCCAGTGCAATGTTGTTTCTTTTTCGATTCTCCGTAAAAAAGAAAGATACACTTTTTCCTCTAAGTCGCACCGTTGAGGCTCCACACTCTTGTAAAGGTCTACGCCGCTAGGACTTAGAAAAATTTTCATACTTTACGATTTTTTCTCTCGATTTTATCGGTATAGGAAAGCGTTGTAGAGGAAAACGTTTGGGACGAAAGTTTCATGGTTTGCGATGCTCTACAAGAATACGACATTTCGATCGCCCGCCGAAATTAGGAAATCGGTTAATTAACAATAAGTTGCAAAAATTTGTTTATTAACAAAAATTTTCGCCCCGGGCAATATTGTTTCTCTTTCGATTCCGCGCCAGAAAGTATTAAAACTTTTTCCTCTAGGTCGCACCGCTGCCGCTCTACTCTCTTGGCGAGAATACCACTGCCGCTCGTCCTTACGAAATCGGTTAATCAACAATAAGTCGCAAAATTGGCCTATTAACGAAATTTTTCGCCCAGTGCAATGTTGTTTCTTTTTCGATTCTGCGTAAAAAAGAAAGATACACTTTTTCCTCTAAGTCGCACCGTTGAGGCTCTACACTCTTGTAAAGGTCTACGCCGCTAGGACATAGAAAAATTTTCATACTTTACGATTTTTTCTCTCGATTTTATCGGTATAGGAAAGCGTTGTAGAGGAAAACGTTTGGGACGAAAGTTTCATGGTTTGCGATGCTCTACAAGAATACGACATTTCGATCGCCCGCCGAAATTAGGAAATCGGTTAATTAACAATAAGTTGCAAAAATTTGTTTATTAACAAAAATTTTCGCCCGGGCAATATTGTTTCTCTTTCGATTCCGCGCCAGAAAGTATTAAAACTTTTTCCTCTAGGTCGCACCGCTGCCGCTCTACTGTCTTGGCGGAAACACCACTGCCGCCCGTCCTTACGAAATCGGTTAATCAACAATAAGTCGCAAAATTGGCCTATTAACGAAATTTTTCGCCCAGTGCAATGTTGTTTCTTTTTCGATTCTGCGTAAAAAAGAAAGATACACTTTTTCCTCTAAGTCGCACCGTTGAGGCTCCACACTCTTGTAAAGGTCTACGCCGCTAGGACTTAGAAAAATTTTCATACTTTACGATTTTTTCTCTCGATTTTATCGGTATAGGAAAGCGTTGTAGAGGAAAACGTTTGGGACGAAAGTTTCATGGCTTGCGATGCTCTACAAGAATACGACATTTCGATCGCCCGCCGAAATTAGGAAATCGCTTAATTAACAATAAGTTGCAAAAATTTGTTTATTAACAAAAATTTTCGCCCCGGGCAATATTGTTTCTCTTTCGATTCCGCGCCAGAAAGTATTAAAACTTTTTCCTCTAGGTCGCACCGCTGCCGCTCTACTGTCTTGGCGGAAACACCACTGCCGCCCGTCCTTACGAAATCGGTTAATCAACAATAAGTCGCAAAATTGGCCTATTAACGAAATTTTTCGCCCAGTGCAATGTTGTTTCTTTTTCGATTCTGCGTAAAAAAGAAAGATACACTTTTTCCTCTAAGTCGCACCGTTGAGGCTCCACACTCTTGTAAAGGTCTACGCCGCTAGGACTTAGAAAAATTTTCATACTTTACGATTTTTTCTCTCGATTTTATCGGTATAGGAAAGCGTTGTAGAGGAAAACGTTTGGGACGAAAGTTTCATGGTTTGCGATGCTCTACAAGAATACGACATTTCGATCGCCCGCCGAAATTAGGAAATCGCTTAATTAACAATAAGTTGCAAAAATTTGTTTATTAACAAAAATTTTCGCCCCGGGCAATATTGTTTCTCTTTCGATTCCGCGCCAGAAAGTATTAAAACTTTTTCCACTAGGTCGCACCGCTGCCGCTCTACTGTCTTGGCGGAAACACCACTGCCGCCCGTCCTTACGAAATCGGTTAATCAACAATAAGTCGCAAAATTGGCCTATTAACGAAATTTTTCGCCCAGTGCAATGTTGTTTCTTTTTCGATTCTGCGTAAAAAAGAAAGATACACTTTTTCCTCTAAGTCGCACCGTTGAGGCTCCACACTCTTGTAAAGGTCTACGCCGCTAGGACTTAGAAAAATTTTCATACTTTACGATTTTTTCTCTCGATTTTATCGGTATAGGAAAGCGTTGTAGAGGAAAACGTTTGGGACGAAAGTTTCATGGTTTGCGATGCTCTACAAGAATACGACATTTCGATCGCCCGCCGAAATTAGGAAATCGGTTAATTAACAATAAGTTGCAAAAATTTGTTTATTAACAAAAATTTTCGCCCCGGGCAATATTGTTTCTCTTTCGATTCCGCGCCAGAAAGTATTAAAACTTTTTCCTCTAGGTCGCACCGCTGCCGCTCTACTCTCTTGGCGAGAATACCACTGCCGCTCGTCCTTACGAAATCGGTTAATCAACAATAAGTCGCAAAATTGGCCTATTAACGAAATTTTTCGCCCAGTGCAATGTTGTTTCTTTTTCGATTCTGCGTAAAAAAGAAAGATACACTTTTTCCTCTAAGTCGCACCGTTGAGGCTCTACACTCTTGTAAAGGTCTACGCCGCTAGGACATAGAAAAATTTTCATACTTTACGATTTTTTTCTCTCGATTTTATCGGTATAGGAAAGCGTTGTAGAGGAAAACGTTTGGGACGAAAGTTTCATGGCTTGCGATGCTCTACAAGAATACGACATTTCGATCGCCCGCCGAAATTAGGAAATCGCTTAATTAACAATAAGTTGCAAAAATTTGTTTATTAACAAAAATTTTCGCCCCGGGCAATATTGTTTCTCTTTCGATTCCGCGCCAGAAAGTATTAAAACTTTTTCCTCTAGGTCGCACCGCTGCCGCTCTACTGTCTTGGCGAGAATACCACTGCCGCTCGTCCTTACGAAATCGGTTAATCAACAATAAGTCGCAAAATTGGCCTATTAACGAAATTTTTCGCCCAGTGCAATGTTGTTTCTTTTTCGATTCTGCGTAAAAAAGAAAGATACACTTTTTCCTCTAAGTCGCACCGTTGAGGCTCCACACTCTTGTAAAGGTCTACGCCGCTAGGACTTAGAAAAATTTTCATACTTTACGATTTTTTTCTCTCGATTTTATCGGTATAGGAAAGCGTTGTAGAGGAAAACGTTTGGGACGAAAGTTTCATGGCTTGCGATGCTCTACAAGAATACGACATTTCGATCGCCCGCCGAAATTAGGAAATCGCTTAATTAACAATAAGTTGCAAAAATTTGTTTATTAACAAAAATTTTCGCCCCGGGCAATATTGTTTCTCTTTCGATTCCGCGCCAGAAAGTATTAAAACTTTTTCCTCTAGGTCGCACCGCTGCCGCTCTACTGTCTTGGCGGAAACACCACTGCCGCCCGTCCTTACGAAATCGGTTAATCAACAATAAGTCGCAAAATTGGCCTATTAACGAAATTTTTCGCCCAGTGCAATGTTGTTTCTTTTTCGATTCTGCGTAAAAAAGAAAGATACACTTTTTCCTCTAAGTCGCACCGTTGAGGCTCCACACTCTTGTAAAGGTCTACGCCGCTAGGACTTAGAAAAATTTTCATACTTTACGATTTTTTCTCTCGATTTTATCGGTATAGGAAAGCGTTGTAGAGGAAAACGTTTGGGACGAAAGTTTCATGGCTTGCGATGCTCTACAAGAATACGACATTTCGATCGCCCGCCGAAATTAGGAAATCGCTTAATTAACAATAAGTTGCAAAAATTTGTTTATTAACAAAAATTTTCGCCCCGGGCAATATTGTTTCTCTTTCGATTCCGCGCCAGAAAGTATTAAAACTTTTTCC
>CAXDIW010000529.1:0-159000 GCA_963989415.1 Cerceris ruficornis
GTTACAAATAATTTCCTTTAAAGGATTAACAATGGGGCTCATTGTTCACTTAAACTTGAAGAACCATAAATTGGCGAATTGTACTGTTTGGATGCTTTGCATATATGTTTCTTAGACTATATAGTAGCAATATATACAAAGATTTCAACCGTCTACCTGTTCCATTCATTGTTTTACTTGTCGAAAGTTACAATTAATTTCCGATAACGGATTAACCATTGGGGCTCATTGTTCACTTAAACTTGAAGAACCAAAAATTGGCGAATTGTACTGTTTGGATGCTTTGCATATATGATTCTTAGACTATATAGAAGCAATATATACAAAGATTTCAACCGTCTAACTGTTCCATTCATTGTTCTACTTGTCGAAAGTTACAAATAATTTCCGATAACGGATTAACCATTGGGGCTCATTGTTCACTTAAACTTGAAGAACAAAAAATTGGCGAATTGTACTGTTTGGATGCTTTGCATATATGTTTCGTAGACTATATAGAAGCAATATATACAAATATTTCAACCGTCTAACTGTTCCATTCATTGTTCTACTTGTCGAAAATTACAAATAATTTCCGATAAAGGATTAACCATTGGTGCTCATTGTTCACTTAAACTTGAAGAACAAAAAATTGGCGAATGGTACTGTTTGGATGCTTTGCATATATGTTTCTTAGACTATATAGAAGCAATATATACAAAGATTTCAACCGTCTACCTTTTCCATTCATTGTTCTACGTGTCGAAAGTTACAAATAATTTCCGATAACGGATTAACCATTTGGGCTCATTGTTCACTTAAACTTGAAGAACAGAAAATTGGCGAATGGTACTGTTTGGATGCTTTGCATATATGTTTCTTAGACTATATAGAAGCAATATATACAAAGATTTCAACCGTCTACCTTTTCCATTCATTGTTCTACTTGTCAAAAGTTACAAATAATTTCCGATAACGGATTAACCATTGGGGCTCATTGCTCACTTAAACTTGAAGAACAAAAAATTGGCGAATTGTACTGTTTGGATGCTTTGCATATATGTTTCGTAGACTATATAGAAGCAATATATACAAATATTTCAACCGTCTAACTGTTCCATTCATGGTTCTACTTGTCGAAAGTTACAAATAATTTCCGATAAAGGATTAACCATTGGGGCTCATTGTTCACTTAAACTTGAAGAACAAAAAATTGGCGAATTGTACTGTTTGGATGCTTTGCGTACATGTTTCTTAGACTATATGGAAGCAATATATACAAAGATTTCAACCGTCTACGTGTTCCAATCATTGTTCTACTTGTCGAAAATTACAAATAATTTCCTTTAAAGGATTAACAATGGCGCTCGTTGTTCACTTAAACTTGAAGAACAAAAAAGTGGCGAATGGTACTGTTTGGATGCTTTGCATATATGTTTCTTAGACTATAAAGAAGCAATATATACATTGATTTCAACCGTCTACCTGTTCCATTCATTGTTCTACTTGTCGAAAGTTACAAATAATTTCCGTTAAGGCATTAACAATGGGGATCGTAGTTTACTTAAACTTGAAGAACAAGAAATTGGCGAATTTTACTGTTTGGATGCTTTGCATATATGTTTCTTAGACTATATAGAAGCAATATATACAAAGATTTCAATCATCTACCTGTTCCATTCATTGTTCTACTTGTCGAAAGTTACAAATAATTTCCGATAACGGATTAGCCATTGGGGCTCATTGTTCACTTAAACTTGAAGAACAAACAATTGGCGAATTGTACTGTTTGGATGCTTTGCATATATGTTTCTTATACTATATAGAAGCAATATATACAAAGATTTCAACCGTCTACCTGTTCCATTCACAGTTCTACTTGTCGAAAGTTACAAATAATTTCCGTTAAGGGATTAACAATGGGGATCGTAGTTCACTTAAACTTGAAGAACAAAAAATTGGCGAATTGTACTGTTTGGATGCTTTGCGTACATGTTTCTTAGACTATATGGAAGCAATATATACAAAGATTTCAACCGTCTACGTGTTCCAATCATTGTTCTACTTGTCGAAATTTACAAATAATTTCCTTTAAAGGATTAACAATGGGGCTCGTTGTTCACTTAAACTTGAAGAACAAAAAAGTGGCGAATGGTACTGTTTGGATGCTTTGGATATATGTTTCTTAGACTATAAGGAAGCAATATATACAAAGATTTCAACCGTCTACCTGTTCCATTCATTGTTCTACTTGTCGAAAGTTGCAAATAATTTCCTTTAAAGGATTAACAATGGGGCTCATTGTTCACTTAAACTTGAAGAACAAAAAATTGGCGAATGGTATTGTTTGGATGCTTTGCATATATGTTTCTATGACTATATAGAAGCAATATATACAAAGATTTCAACAGTCTACCTGTTCCATTCACTGTTCTACTTGTCGAAAGTTACAAATAATTTCCGTTAAGGGATTAACAATGGGGATCGTAGTTTACTTAAACTTGAAGAACAAGAAATTGGCGAATTGTACTGTTTGGATGATTTGCATATATGTTTCTTAGACTATATAGAAGCAATATATACAATGATTTCAACCGTCTACCTATTCCATTCATTGTTCTACTTGCCGAAATTTACAAATAATTTCCTTTAAAGGATTAACAATGGGGCTCGTAGTTCACTTAAACTTGAAGAACAAAAAATTGGCGAATGGTACTGTTTGGATGCTTTGCATATATGTGTCTTAGACTATATAGAAGCAATATATACAAAGATTTCAACCGTCTACCTGTTCCATTCATTGTTCTACTTGTCGAAAGTTACAAATAATTTCCTTTAAAGGATTAACAATGGGGCTCATTGTTCACTTAAACTTGAAGAACAAGAAATTGGCGAATTGTACTGTTTGGATGCTTTGCATAAATGTTTCTTAGGCTGTATAGAAGTAATATATGCAATGATTTCAACAGTCTACCTGTTCCATTCATTGTTCTACTTGTCGAAATTTACAAATTATTTCCTTTAAAGGATTAACAATGGGGCTCGTAGTTCACTTAAACTTGAAGAACAAAAAATTGGCGAATGGTACTGTTTGGATGCTTTGCATATATGTGTCTTAGACTATATAGAAGCAATATATACAAAGATTTCAACAGTCTACCTGTTCCATTCACTGTTCTACTTGTCGAAAGTTACAAATAATTTCCGTTAAGGGATTAACAATGGGGATCGTAGTTTACTTAAACTTGAAGAACAAGAAATTGGCGAATTGTACTGTTTGGATGCTTTGCATAAATGTTTCTTAGGCTGTATAGAAGTAATATATGCAATGATTTCAACAGTCTACCTGTTCCATTCATTGTTCTACTTGTCGAAATTTACAAATTATTTCCTTTAAAGGATTAACAATGGGGCTCGTAGTTCACTTAAACTTGAAGAACAAACAATTGGCGAATGGTACTGTTTGGATGCTTTGCATATATGTTTCTTATACTATATAGAAGCAATATATACAAAGATTTCAACCGTCTACCTGTTCCATTCATTGTTCTACTTGTCGAAAGTTAGAAATAATTTCCGATAACGGATTAACCATTGGGGCTCATTGTTCACTTAAACTTGAAGAACAAAAAATTGGCGAATTGTACTGTTTGGATGCTTTGCATATATGTTTCTTATACTATACAGAAGCAATATATGCAAAGATTTCAACCGTCTACCTGTTCCATTCACTGTTCCACTTGTCGAAAGTTACAAATAATTTCCGTTAAGGGATTAACAATGGGGATCGTAGTTTACTTAAACTTGAAGAACAAAAAATTGGCGACCGGTACTGTTTGGATGCTTTGCATATATGTTTCTTAGACTATATAGAAGCAATATATACAATGATTTCAACCGTCTAACTGTTCCATTCATTGTTCTACTTGTCGAAAGTTACAAATAATTTCCGATAACGGATTAACCATTGGGGCTCATTGTTCACTTAAACTTGAAGAACAAAAAATTGGCGAATTGTACTGTTTGGATGCTTTGCATATATGTTTCGTAGACTATATAGAAGCAATATATACAAATATTTCAACCGTCTAACTGTTCCATTCATTGTTCTACTTGTCGAAAATTACAAATAATTTCCGATAAAGGATTAACCATTGGTGCTCATTGTTCACTTAAACTTGAAGAACAAAAAATTGGCGAATGGTACTGTCTGGATGCTTTGCATATATGTTTCTTAGACTATATAGAAGCAATATATACAAAGATTTCAACCGTCTACCTTTTCCATTCATTGTTCTACGTGTCGAAAGTTACAAATAATTTCCGATAACGGATTAACCATTTGGGCTCATTGTTCACTTAAACTTGAAGAACAAAAAATTGGCGAATGGTACTGTTTGGATGCTTTGCATATATGTTTCTTAGACTATATAGAAGCAATATATACAAAGATTTCAACCGTCTACCTTTTCCATTCATTGTTCTACTTGTCAAAAGTTACAAATAATTTTCGATAACGGATTAACCATTGGGGCTCATTGTTCACTTAAACTTGAAGAACAAGAAATTGGCGAATTGTACTGTTTGGATGATTTGCATATATGTTTCTTAGACTATATAGAAGCAATATATACAATGATTTCAACCGTCTACCTATTCCATTCATTGTTCTACTTGCCGAAATTTACAAATAATTTCCTTTAAAGGATTAACAATGGGGCTCGTAGTTCACTTAAACTTGAAGAACAAAAAATTGGCGAATGGTACTGTTTGGATGCTTTGCATATATGTGTCTTAGACTATATAGAAGCAATATATACAAAGATTTCAACCGTCTACCTGTTCCATTCATTGTTCTACTTGTCGAAAGTTACAAATAATTTCCTTTAAAGGATTAACAATGGGGCTCATTGTTCACTTAAACTTGAAGAACAAAAAATTGGCGAATGGTACTGTTTGGATGCTTTGCATATATGTTTCTATGACTATATAGAAGCAATATATACAAAGATTTCAACCGTCTACCTGTTCCATTCACTGTTCTACTTGTCGAAAGTTACAAATAATTTCCGTTAAGAGATTAACAATGGGGATCGTAGTTTACTTAAACTTGAAGAACAAAAAATTGGCGAATTGTACTGTTTGGATGCTTTGCATAAATGTTTCTTAGGCTGTATAGAAGTAATATATGCAATGATTTCAACAGTCTACCTGTTCCATTCATTGTTCTACTTGTCGAAATTTACAAATTATTTCCTTTAAAGGATTAACAATGGGGCTCGTAGTTCACTTAAACTTGAAGAACAAACAATTGGCGAATGGTACTGTTTGGATGCTTTGCATATATGTTTCTTATACTATATAGAAGCAATATATACAAAGATTTCAACCGTCTACCTGTTCCATTCATTGTTCTACTTGTCGAAAGTTAGAAATAATTTCCGATAACGGATTAACCATTGGGGCTCATTGTTCACTTAAACTTGAAGAACAAAAAATTGGCGAATTGTACTGTTTGGATGCTTTGCATATATGTTTCTTATACTATACAGAAGCAATAT
The DNA here is from genome assembly GCA_963989415.1 of Cerceris ruficornis. Lineage (NCBI taxonomy): Eukaryota > Metazoa > Arthropoda > Insecta > Hymenoptera > Crabronidae > Cerceris > Cerceris ruficornis. The sequence goes on from CAXDIW010000529.1 coordinate 5,541, forward strand.
ATGCAAAGATTTCAACCGTCTACCTGTTCCATTCACTGTTCCACTTGTCGAAAGTTACAAATAATTTCCGTTAAGGGATTAACAATGGGGATCGTAGTTTACTTAAACTTGAAGAACAAAAAATTGGCGACCGGTACTGTTTGGATGCTTTGCATATATGTTTCTTAGACTATATAGAAGCAATATATACAAAGAATTCAACCGTCTAACTGTTCCATTCATTGTTCTACTTGTCGAAAGTTACAAATAATTTCCGATAACGGATTAACCATTGGGGCTCATTGTTCACTTAAACTTGAAGAACAAAAAATTGGCGAATTGTACTGTTTGGATGCTTTGCATATATGTTTCGTAGACTATATAGAAGCAATATATACAAATATTTCAACCGTCTAACTGTTCCATTCATTGTTCTACTTGTCGAAAATTACAAATAATTTCCGATAAAGGATTAACCATTGGTGCTCATTGTTCACTTAAACTTGAAGAACAAAAAATTGGCGAATGGTACTGTCTGGATGCTTTGCATATATGTTTCTTAGACTATATAGAAGCAATATATACAAAGATTTCAACCGTCTACCTTTTCCATTCATTGTTCTACGTGTCGAAAGTTACAAATAATTTCCGATAACGGATTAACCATTTGGGCTCATTGTTCACTTAAACTTGAAGAACAAAAAATTGGCGAATGGTACTGTTTGGATGCTTTGCATATATGTTTCTTAGACTATATAGAAGCAATATATACAAAGATTTCAACCGTCTACCTTTTCCATTCATTGTTCTACTTGTCAAAAGTTACAAATAATTTTCGATAACGGATTAACCATTGGGGCTCATTGATCACTTAAACTTGAAGAACAAAAAATTGGCGAATTGTACTGTTTGGATGCTTTGCATATATGTTTCTTATACTATATAGAGGCAATATATACAAAGATTTCAACCGTCTACCTGTTCCAGTCACTGTTCTACTTGACGAAAGTTACAAATAGTTTCCGTTAAGGGATTAACAATGGGGATCGTAGTTCACTTAAACTTGAAGAACAAAAAATTGGCGAATTGTACTGTTTGGATGCTTTGTGTACATGTTTCTTAGACTATATGGAAGCAATATATACAAAGATTTCAACCGTCTACGTGTTCCAATCATTGTTCTACTTGTCGAAATTTACAAATAATTTCCTTTAAAGGATTAACAATGGGGCTGGTTGTTCACTTAAACTTGAAGAACAAAAAAGTGGCGTATGGTACTGTTTGGATGCTTTGCATATATGTTTCTTAGACTATAAAGAAGCAATATATACATTGATTTCAACCGTCTACCTGTTCCATTCATTGTTCCACTTGTCGAAAGTTACAAATAATTTCCGATAACGGATTAACCATTGGGGCTCATTGTTCACTTAAACTTGAAGAACAAAAAATTGGCGAATTGTACTGTTTGGATGCTTTGCATATATGTTTCTTATACTATATAGAGGCAATATATACAAAGATTTCAACCGTATACCTGTTCCAGTCACTGTTCTACTTGTCGAAAGTTACAAATAGTTTCCGTTAAGGGATTAACAATGGGGATCGTAGTTTACTTAAACTTGAAGAACAAAAAATTGGCGAATGGTACTGTTTGGATGCTTTGCATATATGTTTCTTAGACTATATAGAAGCAATATATACAAAGATTTCAACCGTCTACCTGTTCCATTCATTGTTCTACTTGTTGCAAGTTACAAATAATTTCCGTTAAAGTATTAACAATGGGGCTCGTAGTTCACTTAAACTTGAAGATCAAATAATTGGCGAATTGTACTGTTTGGATGATTTGCATATATGTTTCTTAGACTATATAGAAGCAATATATACAAAGATTTCAACCGTCTACCTGTTCCATTCACTGTTCTACTTGTCGAAAGTTACAAATAATTTCCGTTAAGGGATTAACAATGGGGATCGTAGTTTACTTAAACTTGAAGAACAAGAAATTGGCGAATTGTACTGTTTGGATGATTTGCATATATGTTTCTTAGACTATAAAGAAGCAATATATACATTGATTTCAACCGTCTACCTGTTCCATTCACTGTTCTACTTGTCAAAAGTTACAAATAATTTCCGTTAAGGGATTAACAATGGGGATCGTAGTTTACTTAACCTTGAAGAACAAGAAATTGGCGAATTGTACTGTTTGGATGATTTGCATATATGTTTCTTAGACTATATAGAAGCAATATATACAAAGATTTCAACCGTCTACCTTTTCCATTCATTGTTCTTCTTGTCGAAAGTTACAAATAATTTCCGATAACGGATTAACCATTGGGGCTCATTGTTCACTTAAACTTGAAGAACAAAAAATTGGCGAATTGTACTGTTTGGATGCTTTGTATATATGTTTCTTATACTATAAAGAAGCAATATATACAAAGATTTCAATCGTCTACCTGTTCCATTCACTGTTCTACTTGTCGAAAATTACAAATAATTTGCGATAATGGATTAACAATGGGGCTCATTGTTCACTTAAACTTGAAGAACAAAAAATTGGCGAATTGTACTGTTTGGATGCTTTGCATATATGTTTCGTAGACTATATAGAAGCAATATATACAAATATTTCAACCGTCTAACTGTTCCATTCATTGTTCTACTTGTCGAAAATTACAAATAATTTCCGATAAAGTATTAACCATTGGTGCTCATTGTTCACTTAAACTTGGAGAACAAAAAATTGGCGAATGGTACTGTTTGGATGCTTTGCATATATGTTTCTTAGACTATATAGAAGCAATATATACAAAGATTTCAACCATCTACCTGTTCCATTCATTGTTCTACTTGTCGAAAGTTACAAATAATTTCCGATAACGGATTAACCATTGGGGCTCATTGTTCACTTAAACTTGAAGAACAAAAAATTGGCGAATTGTACTGTTTGGATGCTTTGCATATATGTTTCTTATACTATATAGAGGCAATATATACAAAGATTTCAACCGTATACCTGTTCCAGTCACTGTTCTACTTGTCGAAAGTTACAAATAGTTTCCGTTAAGGGATTAACAATGGGGATCGTAGTTCACTTAAACTTGAAGAACAAAAAATTGGCGTATGGTACTGTTTGGATGCTTTGCATATATGTTTCTTAGACTATAAAGAAGCAATATATACATTGATTTCAACCGTCTACCTGTTCCATTCATTGTTCTACTTGTCGCAAGTTACAAATAACTTCCGTTAAAGTATTAACAATCGGGCTCGCTGTTCACTTAAACTTGAAGATCAAATAATTGGCGAATTGTACTGTTTGGATGATTTGCATATATGTTTCTTAGACTATATAGAAGCAATTTATACAAAGATTTCAACCGTCTACCTGTTCCATTCATTGTTCTACTTGTCGAAAGTTACAAATAATTTCCGTTAAGGGATTAACAATGGGGATCGTAGTTTAGTTAAACTTGAAGAACAAGAAATTGGCGAATTGTACTGTTTGGATGATTTGCATATATGTTTCTTAGACTATATAGAAGCAATATATACAAAGATTTCAACCGTCTACCTGTTCCATTCATTGTTCTACTTGTCGAAAGTTACAAATAATTTCCTTTAAAGGATTAACAATGGGGCTCGTTGTTCACTTAAACTTGAAGAACAATAAATTGGCGAATTGTACTGTGTGGATGCTTTGCATATATGTTTCTTAGACTATATAGAAGCAATATATACAAAGATTTCAACCGTCTAACTGTTCCATTCACTGTTCTACTTGTCGAAAGTTACAATTAATTTCCGTTAAAGGATTAACAATGGGGCTCGTCGTTCACTTAAACTTGAAGAACAAAAAATTGGCGAATGGTACTGTTTGGATGCTTTGCATATATGTTTCTTAGACTATATAGAAGCAATATATACATTGATTTCAACCGGCTAACAGTTCCATTCATTGTTCTACTTCTCGCAAGTTAGAAATAATTTCCGTTAAAGTATTAACAATGGGGCTCGTAGTTCACTTAAACTTGAAGAACAAAAAATTAGCGAATGGTACTGTTTGGATGCTTTGCATATATGTTTCTTAGATTATATAGAAGCAATATATACAAAGATTTCAACCGTCTACCTGTTCCATTCATTGTTCTACTCGTCGAAAATTACAAATAATTTCCGATAAAGGATTAACCATTGGGGCTCATTGTTCACTAAACTTGAAGAACAAAAAATTGTCGAATTGTACTGTTTGGATGATTTGCAGATATGTTTCTTAGACTATATAGAAGCAATATATACAAAGATTTCAACCGGATACCTGTTCCATTCATTGTTCTACTTGTCGAAATTTACAAATAATTTCCGATAAAGGATTAACCATTGGGGCTCATTGTTCACTTAAACTTGAAGAACAAAAAATTGGCGAATTGTACTGTTTGGATGCTTTGCATATATGTTTCTTAGACTATATAGAAGCAATATATACAAAGATTTCAACCGTCTACCTGTTCCATTCATTGTTCTACTTGTCGAAAGTTAGAAATAATTTCCGATAAAGTATTAACCATTGGTGCTCATTGTTCACTTAAACTTGAAGAACAAAAAATTGGCGAATGGTACTGTTTGGATGCTTTGCATATATGTTTCTTAGACTATATAGAAGCAATATATACAAAGATTTCAACCGTCTACCTTTTCCATTCATTGTTCTACTTGTCAAAAGTTACAAATAATTTCCGACAACGGATTAACCATTGGGGCTCATTCCTCACTTAAACTTGAAGAACAAAAAATTGGCGAATTGTACTGTTTGGATGCTTTGCATATATGTTTCGTAGACAATATAGAAGCAACAGATAAAATATTTCAACCGTCTAACTTTTCCATTCATTGTTCTACTTGTCGAAAGTTACAAATAATTTCCGATAACGGATTAACCATTGGGGCTCATTGTTCACTTAAACTTGAAGAACAAAAAATTGGCGAATTGTACTGTTTGGATGCTTTGCATATATGTTTCTTAGACTATATAGAAGCAATATATACAAAGATTTCAACCGTCTACCTGTTCCATTCATTGTTCTACTTGTCGAAAGTTACAAATAATTTCCTTTAAAGGATTAACAATGGGGCTCGTTGTTCACTTAAACTTGAAGAACAATAAATTGGCGAATTGTACTGTTTGGATGCTTTGCATATATGTTTCTTAGACTATATAGAAGCAACATATACAAAGATTTCAACCGTCTACCTGTTCCATTCACTGTTCTACTTGTCGAAAGTTACAATTAATTTCCGTTAAAGGATTAACAATGGGGCTCGTCGTTCACTTAAACTTGAAGAACAAAAAATTGGCGAATGGTACTGTTTGGATGCTTTGCATATATGTTTCTTAGACTATATAGAAGCAATATATACATTGATTTCAACCGGCTAACAGTTCCATTCATTGTTCTACTTCTCGCAAGTTAGAAATAATTTCCGTTAAAGTATTAACAATGGGGCTCGTAGTTCACTTAAACTTGAAGAACAAAAAATTAGCGAATGGTACTGTTTGGATGCTTTGCATATATGTTTCTTAGATTATATAGAAGCAATATATACAAAGATTTCAACCGTCTACCTGTTCCATTCATTGTTCTACTCGTCGAAAATTACAAATAATTTCCGATAAAGGATTAACCATTGGGGCTCATTGTTCACTAAACTTGAAGAACAAAAAATTGTCGAATTGTACTGTTTGGATGATTTGCAGATATGTTTCTTAGACTATATAGAAGCAATATATACAAAGATTTCAACCGGATACCTGTTCCATTCATTGTTCTACTTGTCGAAATTTACAAATAATTTCCGATAAAGGATTAACCATTGGGGCTCATTGTTCACTTAAACTTGAAGAACAAAAAATTGGCGAATTGTACTGTTTGGATGCTTTGCATATATGTTTCTTAGACTATATAGAAGCAATATATACAAAGATTTCAACCGTCTACCTGTTCCATTCATTGTTCTACTTGTCGAAAGTTAGAAATAATTTCCGATAAAGTATTAACCATTGGTGCTCATTGTTCACTTAAACTTGAAGAACAAAAAATTGGCGAATGGTACTGTTTGGATGCTTTGCATATATGTTTCTTAGACTATATAGAAGCAATATATACAAAGATTTCAACCGTCTACCTTTTCCATTCATTGTTCTACTTGTCAAAAGTTACAAATAATTTCCGACAACGGATTAACCATTGGGGCTCATTCCTCACTTAAACTTGAAGAACAAAAAATTGGCGAATTGTACTGTTTGGATGCTTTGCATATATGTTTCGTAGACTATATAGAAGCAACAGATAAAATATTTCAACCGTCTAACTTTTCCATTCATTGTTCTACTTGTCGAAAGTTACAAATAATTTCCGATAACGGATTAACCATTGGGGCTCATTGTTCACTTAAACTTGAAGAACAAAAAATTGGCGAATTGTACTGTTTGGATGCTTTGCATATATGTTTCTTAGACTATATAGAAGCAATATATACAAAGACTTCAACCGTCTACCTTTTCCATTCATTGTTCTACTTGTCGAAAGTTACAAATAATTTCCGATAAAGGATTAACCATTGGGGCTCATTGTTCACTTGAACTTGAAGAACAAAAAATTGGCGAATTGTACTGTTTGGATGCTTTGCATATATGTTTCTTAGACTATATAGAAGCAATATATACAAAGATTTCAACCGTCTACCTGTTCCATTCATTGTTCTACTTGTCGAAAGTTACAAATAATTTCCGATAAAGGATTAACCATTGGGGCTCATTGTTCACTTAAACTTGAAGAACAAAAAATTGGCGAATGGTACTGTTTGGATGCTTTGCGTACATGTTTCGTAGACTATATAGAAGCAACAGATAAAATATTTCAACCGTCTAACTTTTCCATTCATTGTTCTACTTGTCGAAAGTTACAAATAATTTCCGATAACGGATTAACCATTGGGGCTCATTGTTCACTTAAACTTGAAGAACAAAAAATTGGCGAATTGTACTGTTTGGATGCTTCGCATATATGTTTCTTAGAGTATATAGTAGCAATATATACAAAGATTTCAACAGTCTAACTGTTCTATTCATTGTTCTATTTGAAGAAAGTTACAAATAATTTCCCTTTCATGATTATCAATGGGGCTCGTTGTTCACTTAAACTTGAAGAACAAAAAATTGGCGAAATGTACTGTTTGGATGCTTTGCATATATGTTTCTTAGAATATATAGAAGCAATATATAGAAAGACTTCACCCGTCTACCTGTACAATTCATTGTTCTACTTGTAGAAAGTTACAAATAATTTCCGTTTCATGATTATCAATGGGGCTCGTTGTTCACTTAAACTTGAAGAACAAAAAATTGGCGAATTGTACTGTCTGGATGCTTTGCATATATGTTTCTTAGACTATATGGAAGCAATATATACAAAGATTTCAACCGTCTACGTGTTCCAATCATTGTTCTACTTGTCGAAATTTACAAATAATTTCCTGTAAAGGATTAACAATGGGGCTCGTTGTTCACTTAAACTTGAAGAACATAAAATTGGCGAATTGTACTGTTTGGATGCTTTGCATATATGTTTCTTAGACTATACGGAAGCAATATATACAAATATTTCAACCGTCTACCTGTTCCATTCATTGTTCTACTTGTCGAAATTTACAAATAATTTCCTTTAAAGGATTAACAATGGGGCTCGTGGTTCACTTAAACTTGAAGAACAATAAATTGGCAAATTGTACTGTTTGGATGCTTTGCATATATGTTTCTTAGACTATATAGAAGCAATATATACAAAGATTTCAACCGTCTACCTGTTCCATTCATTGTTCTACTTGTCGAAAGTTACAATTAATTTCCATTTCATGATTATCAATGGGGCTCATTGTTCACTAAACTTGAAGAACAAAAAATTGTCGAATTGTACTGTTTGGATGCTTTGCATATATGTTTCTTAGACTATATAGAAGCAATATATACAATGATTTCAACCGTCTACATGATACATTCATTGTTCTACTTGTCGAAATTTACAAATAATTTCCTTTAAAGGATTAACAATGGGGCACGTAGTTCACTTAAACTTGAAGAACAAAAAATTGGCGAATTGTACTGTTTGGATGCTTTGCATATATGTTTCTTAGACTATTTGGAAGCAATATATACAATGATTTCAACCGTCTACCTGTTGCATTCATTGTTCTACTTGTCGAAATTTACAAATAATTTCCTTTGCAGGATTAACAATGGGGCTCGTAGTTCACTTAAACTTGAAGAACAAAAAATTGGCGAATGGTACTGTTTGGATGCTTTGTATATATGTTTCTTAGACTATATAGAAGCAATATATACAAAGATTTCAACCGTCTACCTGTTCCATTCATTGTTCTACTTGTCGAAAGTTACAAATAATTTCCGATAAAGGATTTAGAATAGGGCTCATTGTTCACTTAAACTTGAAGAACAAAAAATTGGCGAATGGTACTGTTTAGATGCTTTGTATATATATTTCTTAGACTATATAGAAGCAATATATACAAAGATTTCAACCGTCTACCTGTTCCATTCATTGTTCTACTTGTCGAAAGTTACAAATAATTTCCGATAAAGGATTAACCATTGGGGCTCATTGTTCACTAAACTTGAAGAACAAAAAATTGTCGAATTGTACTGTTTGGAGGCTTTGCATATATGTTTCTTAGACTATATAGAAGCAATATATACAATTATTTCAACCGTCTAGCTGTTGCATTCATTGTTCTACTTGTCGAAATTTACAAATAATTTCCTTTGAAGGATTAACAATGGGGCTCGTAGTTCACTTAAACTTGAAGAACAAAAAATTGGCGAATTGTACTGTTTGGATGATTTGCATATATGTTTCGTAGATTATATAGACGCAATATATACAAGGATTTCAACCGTCTACCTGTTCTATTCATTGTTCTACTTGTAGAAATTTACAAATAATTTCCGTTTCATGATTATCAATGGGGCTCGTTGTTCACTTAAACTTGAAGAACAAAAAATTGGCGAATGGTACTGTTTGGATGCTTTGCACATATGTTTCTTAGACTATATAGAAGCAATATATACAAAGATTTCAACCGTCTACGTGTTTCAATCATTGTTCTACTTGTAGAAATTTACAATTAATTTCCGTTAAAGGATTAACAATGGGGCTGATTGTTCACTTAAACTTGAAGAACAAAAAATTGGCGAATGGTACTGTTTGGATGCCTTGCATGTATGTTTCTTAGACTATATAGAAGCAATATATTCAAAGATTTCAACCGTCTACCTGTTCCATTCATTGTTCTACTTGTCGAAAGTTACAAATAATTTCCGATAAAGAATTAACAATGGGGCTCATTGTTCACTTAACCTTGAAGAACAAAAAATTGGCGAATGGTACTGTTTGAATGCTTTGCATATAGGTTTCTTAGACTATATAGAAGCAATATATAGAAAGATTTCACCCGTCTACCTGTACTATTCATTGTTCTACTTGTAGAAAGTCACAAATAATTTCCATTTCATGATTATCAATGGGGCTCGCTGTTCACTTAAACTTGAAGATCAAAAAATTGGCGATTGTTACTGTTTAGATGCTTTGCATATAGGTTTCTTAGACTATGTAGAAGCAACATATAAAAAGATTTCAACCGTCTACCTGTTCTATTCATTGTTCTACTTGTAGAAAGTTACAAATAATTTCCGTTTCATGATTATCAATGGGGCTCGTTGTTCACTTAAACTTGAAGAACAAAAAATTGGCGAATGGTACTGTTTGGATGCTTTGCATATATGTTTCTTAGATTATATAGAAGCAATATATACAAAGATTTCAACCGTCTACCTATTCCATTCATTGTTCTACTTGCGGAAATTTACAAATAATTTCCTTTAAAGTTTTAACAATGGGGCTCGTAGTTCACTTAAACTTGAAGAGCAAAAAATTGGCGAATTGTACTGTTTGGACTCTATGCATATACGTTTCTTAGACTATATAGAAGCAATATATACAAAGATTTCAACCGTCTGCGTGTTCCAATCATTGTTCCACTAGTAGAAAGTTAGAATTAATTTCCGTTAAAGGAATAACAATGGGGCTCGTAGTTCACTTAAACTTGAAGAACAAAAAATTGGCGAATTGTACTGTTTGGATGCTTTGCATATATGTTTCTTAGACTATATAGAAGCAATATATACAAAGATTTCTACCGTCTACCTGTTCCATTCATTGTTCTACTTGTCGAAAGTTACAAATAATTACCGATAAAGGATTAACCATTGGGGCTCATTGTTCACTTAAACTTGAAGAACAAAAAATTGGCGAATTGTACTGTTTAGATGCTTTGCATATATGTTTCTTATACTATATAGAAGCAATAGATACAAAGATTTCAACCGTCTACCTGTTCCATTCAATGTTCTACTTGTCGAAAGTTACAAATAATTTCCGATAAAGGATTAACAATGGGGCTCATTGTTCACTTAAACTTGATGAACAAAAAATTGGCGAATGGTACTATTTGAATGCTTTGCATATATGTTTCTTAGACTATATGGAAGCAATATATACAAAGATTTCAACCGTCTGCGTGTTCCAATCATTGTTCTACTTGTAGAAAGTTACAATTAATTTCCGTTAAAGGATTAACAATGGGTCTCGTAGTTCACTTAAACTTGAAGAACAAAAAACTGGCGAATTGTACTGTTTGGATGCTTTGCATATATGTTTCTTAGACTATATAGACGCAATATATACAAGGATTTCAGCCGTCTACCTGTTCCATTCATTGTTCTACTTGTCGAAAGTTACAAATAATTACCGATAAAGGATTAACCATTCTGGCTCATTGTTCACTTTATCTTGAAGAACAAAAAATTGGCGAATTGTACTGTTTGGATGCTTTGCATATATGTTTCTTAGACTATATGGAAGCAATACATACAAAGATTTCAACCATCTACGTGTTCCAATCATTGTTCTACTTGTAGAAAGTTACAATTAATTTCCGTTAAAGGATTAACAATGGGGCTCGTAGTTCACTTAAACTTGAAGAACAAAAAATTGGCGAATTGTACTGTTTGGATGCTTTGCATATATGTTACGTAGACTATATAGAAGCAATATATACATTGATTTCAACCGGCTACCTGTTCCATTCATTGTTCTACTTGTCGAAATTTACAAATAATTTCCGATAAAGGATTAACCATTGGGGCTCATTGTTCACTTAAACTTGAAGAACAAAAAATTGGCGAATGGTACTGTTTGGATGCTTTGCGTACATGTTTCTTAGACTGTATGGAAGCAATATATACAATGATTTCAACCGTATACCTTTTCTATTCATTGTTCTACTTGTCGAAAGTTACAAATAATTTCCGATAAAGGATTAACAATGGGGCTCATTGTTCACTTAAACTTGATGAACAAAAAATTGGCGAATGGTACTATTTGAATGCTTTGCATATATGTTTCTTAGACTATATGGAAGCAATATATACAAAGATTTCAACCGTCTGCGTGTTCCAATCATTGTTCTACTTGTAGAAAGTTACAATTAATTTCCGTTAAAGGATTAACAATGGGTCTCGTAGTTCACTTAAACTTGAAGAACAAAAAACTGGCGAATTGTACTGTTTGGATGCTTTGCATATATGTTTCTTAGACTATATAGACGCAATATATACAAGGATTTCAGCCGTCTACCTGTTCCATTCATTGTTCTACTTGTCGAAAGTTACAAATAATTACCGATAAAGGATTAACCATTCTGGCTCATTGTTCACTTTATCTTGAAGAACAAAAAATTGGCGAATTGTACTGTTTGGATGCTTTGCATATATGTTTCCGATACTATATAGAATCAATATATACAAAGATTTCAACCGTCTACCTGTTCCATTCACTGTTCTACTTGTCGAAAGTTACAAATAATTTCCGTTAAGGGATTAACAATGGGGATCGTAGTTTACTTAAACTTGAAGAACAAAAAATTGGCGAATTGTACTGTTTGGATGCTTTGCATATATGTTTCTTAGACTATATAGAAGCAATATATACAAAGATTTCAACCGTCTACCTGTTCTATTCATTGTTCATCTTGTCGCAAGTTACAAATAATTTCCGTTTCATGATTATCAATGGGCCTCGTTGTTCACTTAAACTTGAAGAACAAAAAATTGGCGACTGGTACTGTTTGGATGCTTTGCATATATGTTTCTTAGACTATATAGAAGCAATATATAAAAGGATTTCAACCGTGTACCAGTTCCATTCATTGTTCTTCTTGTCGAAAGTTACAAATAATTTCCGTTAAGGGATTAACAATGGGGATCGTAGTTTACTTAAACTTGAAGAACAAAAAACTGGCGAATTATACTGTCTGGATGCTTTGCATATACGTTTCTTAGTTTCATAATTCTCGGTTTCATTGTTCTACTTGTCGAAAGTTACAAATAATTTCCGTTTCATGATTATCATTGGGGCTCGTTGTTCACTTAAACTTGAAGAACAAAAAATTGGCGAATGGTACAGTTTGGATGCTTTGCATATATGTTTCTTAGACTATACAGAAGCAATATATACAAATATTTCAACCGTCTACATGTTCCAATCATTGTTCTACTTGTCGAAATTTACAAATAATTTCCTTTAAAGGATTAACAATGGGGCTCGTTGTTCACTTAAACTTGAAGAACAAAAAATTGGCGAATGGTACTGTTTGGCTGCTTTGCATATATGTTTCTTAGATTATATAGAAGCAATATATACAAAGACTTCAACCGTCTACCTTTTCCATTCATTGTTCTACTTGTCGAAAGTTACAAATAATTTCCGATAACGGATTAACCATTTGGGCTCATTGTTCACTTAAACTTGAAGAACAAAAAATTGGCGAATTGTACTGTTTGGATGCTTTGCATATATGTTTCTTAGACTACATAGAAGCAATATATACAAAGATTGCAACCGGCTACCTGTTCCATTCATTGTTCTACTTGTCGAAATTTACAAATTATTTCCTTTAAAGGATTAACAATGGGGCTCGTAGTTCACTTAAACTTGAAGAACAAAAAATTGGCGAATGGTACTGTTTGGATGCTTTGCATATATGTTTCTTAGACTATATAGAAGCAATATATACAAAGATTTCAACCACCTACCTGTTCCATTCATTGTTCTACTTGTCGAAAGTTACAAATAATTTCCGATAACGGATTAACCATTGGGGCTCATTGTTCACTTAAACTTGAAGAACAAAAAATTGGCGAATTGTACTGTTTGGATGCTTTGCATATATGTTTCTTATACTATATAGAAGCAATATATACAAAGATTTCAACCGTCTACCTGTTCCATTCACTGTTCTACTTGTCGAAAGTTACAAATAATTTCCGATAACGGATTAACCATTGGGGCTCATTGTTCACTTAAACTTGAAGAACCATAAATTGGCGAATTGTACTGTTTGGATGCTTTGCATATATGTTTCTTATACTATATAGAAGCAATATATACAAAGATTTCAACCGTCTACCTGTTCCATTCACTGTTCTACTTGTCGAAAGTTACAAATAATTTCCGTTAAGGGATTAACAATGGGGATCGTAGTTCACTTAAACTTGAAGAACAAAAAATTGGCGAATTGTACTGTTTGGATGCTTTGCGTACATGTTTCTTAGACTATATGGAAGCAATATATACAAAGATTTCAACCGTCTACGTGTTCCAATCATTGTTCTACTTGTCGAAATTTACAAATAATTTCCTTTAAAGGATTAACAATGGGGCTCGTTGTTCACGTAAACTTGAAGAACAAAAAAGTGGCGAATGGTACTGTTTGGATGATTTGCATATATGTTTCTTAGACTATATAGAAGCAATATATACAAAGATTTCAACCGTCTACCTGTTCCATTCATTGTTCTACTTGCCGAAATTTACAAATAATTTCCTTTAAAGGATTAACAATGGGGCTCGTTGTTCACTTAAACTTGAAGAACAAAAAAGTGGCGAATGGTACTGTTTGGATGCTTTGCATATATGTTTCTTAGACTATATAGAAGCAATATATACAAAGATTTCAACAGTCTACCTATTCCATTCATTGTTCTACTTGTCGAAATTTACAAATAATTTCCCTTAAAGGATTAACAATTGGGCTCGTATTTCACTTAAACTTGAAGTACAAAAAATTGGCGAATTGTACTGTTTGGATGCTTTGCATATATGTTTCTTAGACTATTTAGAAACAATATATAGAAAGATTTCACCCGTCTACCTGTACTATTCATTGTTCTACTTGTCGAAATTTACAAATAATTTCCTTTAAAGGATTAACAATGGGGCTCGTAGTTCACTTAAACTTGAAGAACAAAAAATTGGCGAATTGTACTGTTTGGATGCTATGCATATATGTTTCTTAGACTATATAGAAGCAATATATACAAAGATTTCAACCGTCTACCTGTTCCATTCATTGTTCTACTTGTCGAAAGTTACAAATAATTTCCGATAACGGATTAACCATTGGGGCTCATTGTTCACTTAAACTTGAAGAACAAAAAATTGGCAAATGGTACTGTTTGGATGCTTTGCATATATGTTTCTTAGACTATATGGAAGCAATATATACAAAGATTTCAACCGTCTACCTGATCCATTCATTGTTCTACTTGTCGAAATTTACAAATAATTTCCTTTAAAGTATTAACAATGGGGCTCGTAGTTCACTTAAACATGAAGATGAAATAATTGGCGAATGGTACTGTTTGGATGATTTGCATATATGTTTCTTAGACTATATAGAAGCAATATATACAAAGATTTCAACCGTCTACCTGTTCCATTCATTGTTCTACTTGTCGAAAGTTACAAATAATTTCCGATAAATGATTAACAATGGGGCTCATTGTTCACTTAAACTTGAAGAACAAAAAATTGGCGAATGGTACTGTTTGGATGCTTTGCATATATGTTTCTTAGACTATATAGAAGCAATATATACAAAGATTTCAACCGTCTACGTGTTCCAATCATTGTTCTACTTGTCGAAATTTACAAATAATTTCCTTTAAAGGATTAACCATTGGGGCACATTGTTCACTTAAACTTGAAAAACAAAAAATTGGCGAATGGTACTGTTTGGATGCTTTGCTTATATGTTTCTTAGACTTTATAGAAGCAATATATACATTGATTTCAACCGTCTACATGTTCCATTCATTGTTCTACTTGTCGAAATTTACAAATAATTTCCTATAAAGGATTAACAATGAGGCTCGTAGTTCACTTAAACTTGAAGAACAAAAAATTGCCGAATGGTACTGTTTGGATGCTTTGCATATATGTTTCTTAGACTATATAGAAGCAATATATACATTGATTTCAACCGGCTACCTGTTCCATTCATTGTTCTACTTGTCGCAAGTTACAAATAATTTCCGTTAAAGTATTAACAATGGGGCTCGTAGTTCACTTAAACTTGAAGAGCAAAAAATTGGCGAATTGTACTGTTTGGACGATTTGCATATATGTTTCTTAGACTATATAGAAGCAATATATACAATGATTTCAACAGTCTACCTGTTCCATTCATTGTTCTACTTGTCGAAATTTTCAAATAATTTCCTTTAAAGGATTAACAATGCGGCTCGTAGTTCACTTAAACTTGAAGAACAAAAAATTGGCGAATGGTACTGTTTGGATGCTTTGCATATATGTTTCTTAGAATATATAGAAGCAATATATACAAAGATTTCAACCGTCTACCTGTTCCATTCATTGTTCTACTTGTCGAAATTTACAAATAATTTCCTTTAAAGGATTAACAATGGGGCTCGTAGTTCACTTAAACTTGAAGGACAAAAAATTGGAGAATGGTACAGTTTGAATGCTTTGCATATATGTTTCTTAGACTATATGGAAGCAATATATACAAAGATTTCAACTGTCTACGTGTTCCAATCATTGTTCTACTTGTAGAAAGTTACAATTAATTTCTGTTAAAGGATTAACAATGGGGCTTAATGTTCACTTCAACTTGAAGATCAAAAAATTGTCGAATGTTACTGTTTAGATGCTTTGCATATAGGTTTCTTAGACTATATAGAAGCAACATATACAAAGATTTCAACCGTCTACCAGTTCCATTGATTGTTCTACTTGTCGAAAGTTACAAATAATTTCCGATAAAGGATTAACAATGGGGCTCATTGTTCACTTAAACTTGAAGAACAAAAAACTGGCGAATTGTACTGTTTGGATGCTTTGCATATATGTTTCTTAGACTATATAGACGCAATATATACAAGGATTTCAGCCGTCTACCTGTTCCATTCATTGTTCTACTTGTCGAAAGTTACAAATAATTACCGATAAAGGATTAACCATTCTGGCTCATTGTTCACTTTATCTTGAAGAACAAAAAATTGGCGAATTGTACTGTTTGGATGCTTTGCATATATGTTTCCGATACTATATAGAATCAATATATACAAAGATTTCAACCGTCTACCTGTTCCATTCACTGTTCTACTTGTCGAAAGTTACAAATAATTTCCGTTAAGGGATTAACAATGGGGATCGTAGTTTACTTAAACTTGAAGAACAAAAAATTGGCGAATTGTACTGTTTGGATGCTTTGCATATATGTTTCTTAGACTATATAGAAGCAATATATACAAAGATTTCAACCGTCTACCTGTTCTATTCATTGTTCATCTTGTCGCAAGTTACAAATAATTTCCGTTTCATGATTATCAATGGGCCTCGTTGTTCACTTAAACTTGAAGAACAAAAAATTGGCGACTGGTACTGTTTGGATGCTTTGCATATATGTTTCTTAGACTATATAGAAGCAATATATAAAAGGATTTCAACCGTGTACCAGTTCCATTCATTGTTCTTCTTGTCGAAAGTTACAAATAATTTCCGTTAAGGGATTAACAATGGGGATCGTAGTTTACTTAAACTTGAAGAACAAAAAACTGGCGAATTATACTGTCTGGATGCTTTGCATATACGTTTCTTAGACTATATAGAAGCAATATGTACAAAGATTTCAACCGTCTACCTGTTCCATTCATTGTTCTACTTGTCGAAAGTTACAAATAATTTCCGTTTCATGATTATCATTGGGGCTCGTTGTTCACTTAAACTTGAAGAACAAAAAATTGGCGAATGGTACAGTTTGGATGCTTTGCATATATGTTTCTTAGACTATACAGAAGCAATATATACAAATATTTCAACCGTCTACATGTTCCATTCATTGTTCTACTTGTCGAAATTTACAAATAATTTCCTTTAAAGGATTAACAATGGGGCTCGTTGTTCACTTAAACTTGAAGAACAAAAAATTGGCGAATGGTACTGTTTGGCTGCTTTGCATAAATGTTTCTTAGATTATATAGAAGCAATATATACAAAGATTTCAACCGTCTACCAGTTCCATTCATTGTTCTACTTGTCGAAAGTTACAAATAATTTCCGTTAAGGGATTAACAATGGGGATCGTAGTTTACTTAAACTTGAAGAACAAAAAATTGGCGAATTGTACTGTTTGGATGCTTTGCATATATGTTTCTTAGACTATATAGACGCAATATATACAAAGACTTCAACCGTCTACCTTTTCCATTCATTGTTCTACTTGTCGAAAGTTACAAATAATTTCCGATAACGGATTAACCATTTGGGCTCATTGTTCACTTAAACTTGAAGAACAAAAAATTGGCGAATTGTACTGTTTGGATGCTTTGCATATATGTTTCTTAGACTACATAGAAGCAATATATACAAAGATTGCAACCGGCTACCTGTTCCATTCATTGTTCTACTTGTCGAAATTTACAAATTATTTCCTTTAAAGGATTAACAATGGGGCTCGTAGTTCACTTAAACTTGAAGAACAAAAAATTGGCGAATGGTACTGTTTGGATGCTTTGCATATATGTTTCTTAGACTATATAGAAGCAATATATACAAAGATTTCAACCACCTACCTGTTCCATTCATTGTTCTACTTGTCGAAAGTTACAAATAATTTCCGATAACGGATTAACCATTGGGGCTCATTGTTCACTTAAACTTGAAGAACAAAAAATTGGCGAATTGTACTGTTTGGATGCTTTGCATATATGTTTCTTATACTATATAGAAGCAATATATACAAAGATTTCAACCGTCTACCTGTTCCATTCACTGTTCTACTTGTCGAAAGTTACAAATAATTTCCGATAACGGATTAACCATTGGGGCTCATTGTTCACTTAAACTTGAAGAACCATAAATTGGCGAATTGTACTGTTTGGATGCTTTGCATATATGTTTCTTATACTATATAGAAGCAATATATACAAAGATTTCAACCGTCTACCTGTTCCATTCACTGTTCTACTTGTCGAAAGTTACAAATAATTTCCGTTAAGGGATTAACAATGGGGATCGTAGTTCACTTAAACTTGAAGAACAAAAAATTGGCGAATTGTACTGTTTGGATGCTTTGCGTACATGTTTCTTAGACTATATGGA
Organism: Cerceris ruficornis; assembly: GCA_963989415.1. Classification (NCBI taxonomy): domain Eukaryota; kingdom Metazoa; phylum Arthropoda; class Insecta; order Hymenoptera; family Crabronidae; genus Cerceris; species Cerceris ruficornis. The sequence continues at coordinate 24,128 of CAXDIW010000529.1, forward strand.
AGCAATATATACAAAGATTTCAACCGTCTACGTGTTCCAATCATTGTTCTACTTGTCGAAATTTACAAATAATTTCCTTTAAAGGATTAACAATGGGGCTCGTTGTTCACTTAAACTTGAAGAACAAAAAAGTGGCGAATGGTACTGTTTGGATGATTTGCATATATGTTTCTTAGACTATATAGAAGCAATATATACAAAGATTTCAACCGTCTACCTGTTCCATTCATTGTTCTACTTGCCGAAATTTACAAATAATTTCCTTTAAAGGATTAACAATGGGGCTCGTTGTTCACTTAAACTTGAAGAACAAAAAAGTGGCGAATGGTACTGTTTGGATGCTTTGCATATATGTTTCTTAGACTATATAGAAGCAATATATACAAAGATTTCAACAGTCTACCTATTCCATTCATTGTTCTACTTGTCGAAATTTACAAATAATTTCCCTTAAAGGATTAACAATTGGGCTCGTATTTCACTTAAACTTGAAGTACAAAAAATTGGCGAATTGTACTGTTTGGATGCTTTGCATATATGTTTCTTAGACTATTTAGAAACAATATATAGAAAGATTTCACCCGTCTACCTGTACTATTCATTGTTCTACTTGTCGAAATTTACAAATAATTTCCTTTAAAGGATTAACAATGGGGCTCGTAGTTCACTTAAACTTGAAGAACAAAAAATTGGCGAATTGTACTGTTTGGATGCTATGCATATATGTTTCTTAGACTATATAGAATCAATATATACAAAGATTTCAACCGTCTACCTGTTCCATTCATTGTTCTACTTGTCGAAAGTTACAAATAATTTCCGATAACGGATTAACCATTGGGGCTCATTGTTCACTTAAACTTGAAGAACAAAAAATTGGCAAATGGTACTGTTTGGATGCTTTGCATATATGTTTCTTAGACTATATGGAAGCAATATATACAAAGATTTCAACCGTCTACCTGATCCATTCATTGTTCTACTTGTCGAAATTTACAAATAATTTCCTTTAAAGTATTAACAATGGGGCTCGTAGTTCACTTAAACATGAAGATGAAATAATTGGCGAATGGTACTGTTTGGATGATTTGCATATATGTTTCTTAGACTATATAGAAGCAATATATACAAAGATTTCAACCGTCTACCTGTTCCATTCATTGTTCTACTTGTCGAAAGTTACAAATTATTTCCTTTAAAGGATTAACAATGGGGCTCGTAGTTCACTTAAACTTGAAGAACAAAAAATTGGCGAATGGTACTGTTTGGATGCTTTGCATATATGTTTCTTAGACTATATAGAAGCAATATATACAAAGATTTCAACCACCTACCTGTTCCATTCATTGTTCTACTTGTCGAAAGTTACAAATAATTTCCGATAACGGATTAACCATTGGGGCTCATTGTTCACTTAAACTTGAAGAACAAAAAATTGGCGAATTGTACTGTTTGGATGCTTTGCATATATGTTTCTTATACTATATAGAAGCAATATATACAAAGATTTCAACCGTCTACCTGTTCCATTCACTGTTCTACTTGTCGAAAGTTACAAATAATTTCCGATAACGGATTAACCATTGGGGCTCATTGTTCACTTAAACTTGAAGAACCATAAATTGGCGAATTGTACTGTTTGGATGCTTTGCATATATGTTTCTTATACTATATAGAAGCAATATATACAAAGATTTCAACCGTCTACCTGTTCCATTCACTGTTCTACTTGTCGAAAGTTACAAATAATTTCCGTTAAGGGATTAACAATGGGGATCGTAGTTCACTTAAACTTGAAGAACAAAAAATTGGCGAATTGTACTGTTTGGATGCTTTGCGTACATGTTTCTTAGACTATATGGAAGCAATATATACAAAGATTTCAACCGTCTACGTGTTCCAATCATTGTTCTACTTGTCGAAATTTACAAATAATTTCCTTTAAAGGATTAACAATGGGGCTCGTTGTTCACTTAAACTTGAAGAACAAAAAAGTGGCGAATGGTACTGTTTGGATGATTTGCATATATGTTTCTTAGACTATATAGAAGCAATATATACAAAGATTTCAACCGTCTACCTGTTCCATTCATTGTTCTACTTGCCGAAATTTACAAATAATTTCCTTTAAAGGATTAACAATGGGGCTCGTTGTTCACTTAAACTTGAAGAACAAAAAAGTGGCGAATGGTACTGTTTGGATGCTTTGCATATATGTTTCTTAGACTATATAGAAGCAATATATACAAAGATTTCAACAGTCTACCTATTCCATTCATTGTTCTACTTGTCGAAATTTACAAATAATTTCCCTTAAAGGATTAACAATTGGGCTCGTATTTCACTTAAACTTGAAGTACAAAAAATTGGCGAATTGTACTGTTTGGATGCTTTGCATATATGTTTCTTAGACTATTTAGAAACAATATATAGAAAGATTTCACCCGTCTACCTGTACTATTCATTGTTCTACTTGTCGAAATTTACAAATAATTTCCTTTAAAGGATTAACAATGGGGCTCGTAGTTCACTTAAACTTGAAGAACAAAAAATTGGCGAATTGTACTGTTTGGATGCTATGCATATATGTTTCTTAGACTATATAGAATCAATATATACAAAGATTTCAACCGTCTACCTGTTCCATTCATTGTTCTACTTGTCGAAAGTTACAAATAATTTCCGATAACGGATTAACCATTGGGGCTCATTGTTCACTTAAACTTGAAGAACAAAAAATTGGCAAATGGTACTGTTTGGATGCTTTGCATATATGTTTCTTAGACTATATGGAAGCAATATATACAAAGATTTCAACCGTCTACCTGATCCATTCATTGTTCTACTTGTCGAAATTTACAAATAATTTCCTTTAAAGTATTAACAATGGGGCTCGTAGTTCACTTAAACATGAAGATGAAATAATTGGCGAATGGTACTGTTTGGATGATTTGCATATATGTTTCTTAGACTATATAGAAGCAATATATACAAAGATTTCAACCGTCTACCTGTTCCATTCATTGTTCTACTTGTCGAAAGTTACAAATAATTTCCGATAAAGGATTAACAATGGGGCTCATTGTTCACTTAAACTTGAAGAACAAAAAATTGGCGAATGGTACTGTTTGGATGCTTTGCATATATGTTTCTTAGACTATATAGAAGCAATATATACAAAGATTTCAACCGTCTACGTGTTCCAATCATTGTTCTACTTGTCGAAATTTACAAATAATTTCCTTTAAAGGATTAACCATTGGGGCACATTGTTCACTTAAACTTGAAAAACAAAAAATTGGCGAATGGTACTGTTTGGATGCTTTGCTTATATGTTTCTTAGACTTTATAGAAGCAATATATACATTGATTTCAACCGTCTACATGTTCCATTCATTGTTCTACTTGTCGAAATTTACAAATAATTTCCTATAAAGGATTAACAATGAGGCTCGTAGTTCACTTAAACTTGAAGAACAAAAAATTGCCGAATGGTACTGTTTGGATGCTTTGCATATATGTTTCTTAGACTATATAGAAGCAATATATACATTGATTTCAACCGGCTACCTGTTCCATTCATTGTTCTACTTGTCGCAAGTTACAAATAATTTCCGTTAAAGTATTAACAATGGGGCTCGTAGTTCACTTAAACTTGAAGAGCAAAAAATTGGCGAATTGTACTGTTTGGACGATTTGCATATATGTTTCTTAGACTATATAGAAGCAATATATACAATGATTTCAACAGTCTACCTGTTCCATTCATTGTTCTACTTGTCGAAATTTTCAAATAATTTCCTTTAAAGGATTAACAATGCGGCTCGTAGTTCACTTAAACTTGAAGAACAAAAAATTGGCGAATGGTACTGTTTGGATGCTTTGCATATATGTTTCTTAGAATATATAGAAGCAATATATACAAAGATTTCAACCGTCTACCTGTTCCATTCATTGTTCTACTTGTCGAAATTTACAAATAATTTCCTTTAAAGGATTAACAATGGGGCTCGTAGTTCACTTAAACTTGAAGGACAAAAAATTGGAGAATGGTACAGTTTGAATGCTTTGCATATATGTTTCTTAGACTATATGGAAGCAATATATACAAAGATTTCAACTGTCTACGTGTTCCAATCATTGTTCTACTTGTAGAAAGTTACAATTAATTTCTGTTAAAGGATTAACAATGGGGCTTAATGTTCACTTCAACTTGAAGATCAAAAAATTGTCGAATGTTACTGTTTAGATGCTTTGCATATAGGTTTCTTAGACTATATAGAAGCAACATATACAAAGATTTCAACCGTCTACCAGTTCCATTGATTGTTCTACTTGTCGAAAGTTACAAATAATTTCCGATAAAGGATTAACAATGGGGCTCATTGTTCACTTAAACTTGAAGAACAAAAAATTGGCGAATGGTACGGTTTGGATGCTTTGCATATATGTTTCTTAGACTATATAGAAGCAATATATACAAAGATTTCAACCGTCTACCTGTTCCATTCACTGTTCTACTTGTCGAAAGTTACAAATAATTTCCGATAACGGATTAACCATTGGGGCTCATTGTTCACTTAAACTTGAAGAACCATAAATTGGCGAATTGTACTGTTTGGATGCTTTGCATATATGTTTCTTATACTATATAGAAGCAATATATACAAAGATTTCAACCGTCTACCTGTTCCATTCACTGTTCTACTTGTCGAAAGTTACAAATAATTTCCGTTAAGGGATTAACAATGGGGATCGTAGTTCACTTAAACTTGAAGAACAAAAAATTGGCGAATTGTACTGTTTGGATGCTTTGCGTACATGTTTCTTAGACTATATGGAAGCAATATATACAAAGATTTCAACCGTCTACGTGTTCCAATCATTGTTCTACTTGTCGAAATTTACAAATAATTTCCTTTAAAGGATTAACAATGGGGCTCGTTGTTCACTTAAACTTGAAGAACAAAAAAGTGGCGAATGGTACTGTTTGGATGATTTGCATATATGTTTCTTAGACTATATAGAAGCAATATATACAAAGATTTCAACCGTCTACCTGTTCCATTCATTGTTCTACTTGCCGAAATTTACAAATAATTTCCTTTAAAGGATTAACAATGGGGCTCGTTGTTCACTTAAACTTGAAGAACAAAAAAGTGGCGAATGGTACTGTTTGGATGCTTTGCATATATGTTTCTTAGACTATATAGAAGCAATATATACAAAGATTTCAACAGTCTACCTATTCCATTCATTGTTCTACTTGTCGAAATTTACAAATAATTTCCCTTAAAGGATTAACAATTGGGCTCGTATTTCACTTAAACTTGAAGTACAAAAAATTGGCGAATTGTACTGTTTGGATGCTTTGCATATATGTTTCTTAGACTATTTAGAAACAATATATAGAAAGATTTCACCCGTCTACCTGTACTATTCATTGTTCTACTTGTCGAAATTTACAAATAATTTCCTTTAAAGGATTAACAATGGGGCTCCTAGTTCACTTAAACTTGAAGAACAAAAAATTGGCGAATTGTACTGTTTGGATGCTATGCATATATGTTTCTTAGACTATATAGAAGCAATATATACAAAGATTTCAACCGTCTACCTGTTCCATTCATTGTTCTACTTGTCGAAAGTTACAAATAATTTCCGATAACGGATTAACCATTGGGGCTCATTGTTCACTTAAACTTGAAGAACAAAAAATTGGCAAATGGTACTGTTTGGATGCTTTGCATATATGTTTCTTAGACTATATGGAAGCAATATATACAAAGATTTCAACCGTCTACCTGATCCATTCATTGTTCTACTTGTCGAAATTTACAAATAATTTCCTTTAAAGTATTAACAATGGGGCTCGTAGTTCACTTAAACATGAAGATGAATTAATTGGCGAATGGTACTGTTTGGATGATTTGCATATATGTTTCTTAGACTATATAGAAGCAATATATACAAAGATTTCAACCGTCTACCTGTTCCATTCATTGTTCTACTTGTCGAAAGTTACAAATAATTTCCGATAAAGGATTAACAATGGGGCTCATTGTTCACTTAAACTTGAAGAACAAAAAATTGGCGAATGGTACTGTTTGGATGCTTTGCATATATGTTTCTTAGACTATATAGAAGCAATATATACAAAGATTTCAACCGTCTACGTGTTCCAATCATTGTTCTACTTGTCGAAATTTACAAATAATTTCCTTTAAAGGATTAACCATTGGGGCACATTGTTCACTTAAACTTGAAAAACAAAAAATTGGCGAATGGTACTGTTTGGATGCTTTGCTTATATGTTTCTTAGACTTTATAGAAGCAATATATACATTGATTTCAACCGTCTACATGTTCCATTCATTGTTCTACTTGTCGAAATTTACAAATAATTTCCTATAAAGGATTAACAATGAGGCTCGTAGTTCACTTAAACTTGAAGAACAAAAAATTGCCGAATGGTACTGTTTGGATGCTTTGCATATATGTTTCTTAGACTATATAGAAGCAATATATACATTGATTTCAACCGTCTACCAGTTCCATTGATTGTTCTACTTGTCGAAAGTTACAAATAATTTCCGATAAAGGATTAACAATGGGGCTCATTGTTCACTTAAACTTGAAGAACAAAAAATTGGCGAATGGTACTGTTTGGATGCTTTGCATATTTGTTTCTTAGACTATATGGAAGCAATATATACAAAGATTTCAACCGTCTACCTGTACTATTCATTGTTCTACTTGTAGAAAGTTACAAATAATTTCCATTTCATGATTATCAATGGAGCTCGCTGTTCACTTAAACTTGAAGATCAAAAAATTGGCGAATTGTACTGTTTGGATGCTTTGCATATATGTTTCTTAGACTATATAGAAGCAATATATACAAAGATTTCAACCGTCTACCTGTTCCATTCATTGTTCTACTTGCCGAAATTTACAAATAATTTCCTTTAAAGGATTAACAATGGGGCTCGTTGTTCACTTAAACTTGAAGAACAAAAAAGTGGCGAATGGTACTGTTTGGATGCTTTGCATATATGTTTCTTAGACTATATAGAAGCAATATATACAAAGATTTCAACAGTCTACCTATTCCATTCATTGTTCTACTTGTCGAAATTTACAAATAATTTCCCTTAAAGGATTAACAATTGGGCTCGTATTTCACTTAAACTTGAAGTACAAAAAATTGGCGAATTGTACTGTTTGGATGCTTTGCATATATGTTTCTTAGACTATTTAGAAACAATATATAGAAAGATTTCACCCGTCTACCTGTACTATTCATTGTTCTACTTGTCGAAATTTACAAATAATTTCCTTTAAAGGATTAACAATGGGGCTCGTAGTTCACTTAAACTTGAAGAACAAAAAATTGGCGAATTGTACTGTTTGGATGCTATGCATATATGTTTCTTAGACTATATAGAAGCAATATATACAAAGATTTCAACCGTCTACCTGTTCCATTCATTGTTCTACTTGTCGAAAGTTACAAATAATTTCCGATAACGGATTAACCATTGGGGCTCATTGTTCACTTAAACTTGAAGAACAAAAAATTGGCAAATGGTACTGTTTGGATGCTTTGCATATATGTTTCTTAGACTATATGGAAGCAATATATACAAAGATTTCAACCGTCTACCTGTTCCATTGATTGTTCTACTTGTCGAAAGTTACAAATAATTTCCGATAAAGGATTAACAATGGGGCTCATTGTTCACTTAAACTTGAAGAACAAAAAATTGGCAAATGGTACGGTTTGGATAATTTGCATACATGTTTCTTAGACTATATGGAAGCAATATATACAAAGATTTCAACCGTCTACGTGTTCCAATCATTGTTCTACATGTCGAAATTTACACATAATTTCCTTTAAAGGATTAACAATGGGGCTCATTGTTCACTTAAACTTGAAGAACAAAAAATTGGCAAATGGTACGGTTTGGATAATTTGCATACATGTTTCTTAGACTATATGGAAGCAATATATACAAAGATTTCAACCGTCTACGTGTTCCAATCATTGTTCTACATGTCGAAATTTACACATAATTTCCTTTAAAGGATTAACAATGGGGCTCGTTGTTATCTTAAACTTGAAGAACAATAAATTGGCGAATTGTACTGTTTGGATGCTTTGCATATATGTTTCTTAGACTATATAGAAGCAATATATACAAAGATTTCAACCGTCTACCTGTTCCATTCATTGTTCTACTTGTCGAAAGTTACAAATAATTTCCGATAACGGATTAACCATTGGGGCTCATTGTTCACTTAAACTTGAAGAACAAAAAATTGCCGAATGGTACTGTTTGGATGCTTTGCATATATGTTTCTTAGACTATATAGAAGCAATATATACATTGATTTCAACCGGCTACCTGTTCCATTCATTGTTCTACTTGTCGCAAGTTACAAATAATTTCCGTTAAAGTATTAACAATGGGGCTCGTAGGTCACTTAAACTTGAAGAGCAAAAAATTGGCGAATTGTACTGTTTGGACGATTTGCATATATGTTTCTTAGACTATATAGAAGCAATATATACAATGATTTCAACAGTCTACCTGTTCCATTCATTGTTCTACTTGTCGAAATTTTCAAATAATTTCCTTTAAAGGATTAACAATGCGGCTCGTAGTTCACTTAAACTTGAAGAACAAAAAATTGGCGAATGGTACTGTTTGGATGCTTTGCATATATGTTTCTTAGAATATATAGAAGCAATATATACAAAGATTTCAACCGTCTACCTGTTCCATTCATTGTTCTACTTGTCGAAATTTACAAATAATTTCCTTTAAAGGATTAACAATGGGGCTCGTAGTTCACTTAAACTTGAAGGACAAAAAATTGGAGAATGGTACAGTTTGAATGCTTTGCATATAGGTTTCTTAGACTATATAGAAGCAACATATACAAAGATTTCAACCGTCTACCAGTTCCATTGATTGTTCTACTTGTCGAAAGTTACAAATAATTTCCGATAAAGGATTAACAATGGGGCTCATTGTTCACTTAAACTTGAAGAACAAAAAATTGGCGAATGGTACTGTTTGGATGCTTTGCATATTTGTTTCTTAGACTATATGGAAGCAATATATACAAAGATTTCAACCGTCTACCTGTACTATTCATTGTTCTACTTGTAGAAAGTTACAAATAATTTCCATTTCATGATTATCAATGGAGCTCGCTGTTCACTTAAACTTGAAGATCAAAAAATTGGCGAATTGTACTGTTTGGATGCTTTGCATATATGTTTCTTAGACTATATAGAAGCAATATATACAAAGATTTCAACCGTCTACCTGTTCCATTCATTGTTCTACTTGCCGAAATTTACAAATAATTTCCTTTAAAGGATTAACAATGGGGCTCGTTGTTCACTTAAACTTGAAGAACAAAAAAGTGGCGAATGGTACTGTTTGGATGCTTTGCATATATGTTTCTTAGACTATATAGAAGCAATATATACAAAGATTTCAACAGTCTACCTATTCCATTCATTGTTCTACTTGTCGAAATTTACAAATAATTTCCCTTAAAGGATTAACAATTGGGCTCGTATTTCACTTAAACTTGAAGTACAAAAAATTGGCGAATTGTACTGTTTGGATGCTTTGCATATATGTTTCTTAGACTATTTAGAAACAATATATAGAAAGATTTCACCCGTCTACCTGTACTATTCATTGTTCTACTTGTCGAAATTTACAAATAATTTCCTTTAAAGGATTAACAATGGGGCTCGTAGTTCACTTAAACTTGAAGAACAAAAAATTGGCGAATTGTACTGTTTGGATGCTATGCATATATGTTTCTTAGACTATATAGAAGCAATATATACAAAGATTTCAACCGTCTACCTGTTCCATTCATTGTTCTACTTGTCGAAAGTTACAAATAATTTCCGATAACGGATTAACCATTGGGGCTCATTGTTCACTTAAACTTGAAGAACAAAAAATTGGCAAATGGTACTGTTTGGATGCTTTGCATATATGTTTCTTAGACTATATGGAAGCAATATATACAAAGATTTCAACCGTCTACCTGATCCATTCATTGTTCTACTTGTCGAAATTTACAAATAATTTCCTTTAAAGTATTAACAATGGGGCTCGTAGTTCACTTAAACATGAAGATGAAATAATTGGCGAATGGTACTGTTTGGATGATTTGCATATATGTTTCTTAGACTATATAGAAGCAATATATACAAAGATTTCAACCGTCTACCTGTGCCATTCATTGTTCTACTTGTCGAAAGTTACAAATAATTTCCGATAAAGGATTAACAATGGGGCTCATTGTTCACTTAAACTTGAAGAACAAAAAATTGGCGAATGGTACTGTTTGGATGCTTTGCATATATGTTTCTTAGACTATATAGAAGCAATATATACAAAGATTTCAACCGTCTACGTGTTCCAATCATTGTTCTACTTGTCGAAATTTACAAATAATTTCCTTTAAAGGATTAACCATTGGGGCACATTGTTCACTTAAACTTGAAAAACAAAAAATTGGCGAATGGTACTGTTTGGATGCTTTGCTTATATGTTTCTTAGACTTTATAGAAGCAATATATACATTGATTTCAACCGTCTACATGTTCCATTCATTGTTCTACTTGTCGAAATTTACAAATAATTTCCTATAAAGGATTAACAATGAGGCTCGTAGTTCACTTAAACTTGAAGAACAAAAAATTGCCGAATGGTACTGTTTGGATGCTTTGCATATATGTTTCTTAGACTATATAGAAGCAATATATACATTGATTTCAACCGGCTACCTGTTCCATTCATTGTTCTACTTGTCGCAAGTAACAAATAATTTCCGTTAAAGTATTAACAATGGGGCTCGTAGTTCACTTAAACTTGAAGAGCAAAAAATTGGCGAATTGTACTGTTTGGACGATTTGCATATATGTTTCTTAGACTATATAGAAGCAATATATACAATGATTTCAACAGTCTACCTGTTCCATTCATTGTTCTACTTGTCGAAATTTTCAAATAATTTCCTTTAAAGGATTAACAATGGGGCTCGTAGTTCACTTAAACTTGAAGAACAAAAAATTGGCGAATGGTACTGTTTGGATGCTTTGCATATATGTTTCTTAGAATATATAGAAGCAATATATACAAAGATTTCAACCGTCTACCTGTTCCATTCATTGTTCTACTTGTCGAAATTTACAAATAATTTCCTTTAAAGGATTAACAATGGGGCTCGTAGTTCACTTAAACTTGAAGGACAAAAAATTGGAGAATGGTACAGTTTGAATGCTTTGCATATATGTTTCTTAGACTATATGGAAGCAATATATACAAAGATTTCAACTGTCTACGTGTTCCAATCATTGTTCTACTTGTAGAAAGTTACAATTAATTTCTGTTAAAGGATTAACAATGGGGCTTAATGTTCACTTCAACTTGAAGATCAAAAAATTGTCGAATGTTACTGTTTAGATGCTTTGCATATAGGTTTCTTAGACTATATAGAAGCAACATATACAAAGATTTCAACCGTCTACCAGTTCCATTGATTGTTCTACTTGTCGAAAGTTACAAATAATTTCCGATAACGGATTAACCATTGGGGCTCATTGTTCACTTAAACTTGAAGATCAAAAAATTGGCGAATGTTACTGTTTAGATGCTTTGCATATAAGTTTCGTAGACTATATAGAAGCAACATATACAAAGATTTCAACCGTCTACCTGTTCCATTGATTGTTCTACTTGTCGAAAGTTACAAATAATTTCCGATAAAGGATTAACAATGGGGCTCATTGTTCACTTAAACTTGAAGAACAAAAAATTGGCAAATGGTAAGGTTTGGATGCTTTGCATACATGTTTCTTAGACTATATGGAAGCAATATATACAAAGATTTCAACCGTCTACGTGTTCCAATCATTGTTCTACATGTCGAAATTTACACATAATTTCCTTTAAAGGATTAACAATGGGGCTCGTTGTTATCTTAAACTTGAAGAACAATAAATTGGCGAATTGTACTGTTTGGATGCTTTGCATATATGTTTCTTAGACTATATAGAAGCAATATATACAAAGATTTCAACCGTCTACCTGTTCCATTCATTGTTCTACTTGTCGAAAGTTACAAATAATTTCCGATAACGGATTAACCATTGGGGCTCATTGTTCACTTAAACTTGAAGAACAAAAAATTGCCGAATGGTACTGTTTGGATGCTTTGCATATATGTTTCTTAGACTATATAGAAGCAATATATACATTGATTTCAACCGGCTACCTGTTCCATTCATTGTTCTACTTGTCGCAAGTTACAAATAATTTCCGTTAAAGTATTAACAATGGGGCTCGTAGTTCACTTAAACTTGAAGAGCAAAAAATTGGCGAATTGTACTGTTTGGACGATTTGCATATATGTTTCTTAGACTATATAGAAGCAATATATACAATGATTTCAACAGTCTACCTGTTCCATTCATTGTTCTACTTGTCGAAATTTTCAAATAATTTCCTTTAAAGGATTAACAATGCGGCTCGTAGTTCACTTAAACTTGAAGAACAAAAAATTGGCGAATGGTACTGTTTGGATGCTTTGCATATATGTTTCTTAGAATATATAGAAGCAATATATACAAAGATTTCAACCGTCTACCTGTTCCATTCATTGTTCTACTTGTCGAAATTTACAAATAATTTCCTTTAAAGGATTAACAATGGGGCTCGTAGTTCACTTAAACTTGAAGGACAAAAAATTGGAGAATGGTACAGTTTGAATGCTTTGCATATATGTTTCTTAGACTATATGGAAGCAATATATACAAAGATTTCAACTGTCTACGTGTTCCAATCATTGTTCTACTTGTAGAAAGTTACAATTAATTTCTGTTAAAGGATTAACAATGGGGCTTAATGTTCACTTCAACTTGAAGATCAAAAAATTGTCGAATGTTACTGTTTAGATGCTTTGCATATAGGTTTCTTAGACTATATAGAAGCAACATATACAAAGATTTCAACCGTCTACCAGTTCCATTGATTGTTCTACTTGTCGAAAGTTACAAATAATTTCCGATAAAGGATTAACAATGGGGCTCATTGTTCACTTAAACTTGAAGAACAAAAAATTGGCGAATGGTACGGTTTGGATGCTTTGCATATATGTTTCTTAGACTATATAGAAGCAATATATACAAAGATTTCAACCGTCTACCTGTTCCATTCACTGTTCTACTTGTCGAAAGTTACAAATAATTTCCGATAACGGATTAACCATTGGGGCTCATTGTTCACTTAAACTTGAAGAACCATAAATTGGCGAATTGTACTGTTTGGATGCTTTGCATATATGTTTCTTATACTATATAGAAGCAATATATACAAAGATTTCAACCGTCTACCTGTTCCATTCACTGTTCTACTTGTCGAAAGTTACAAATAATTTCCGTTAAGGGATTAACAATGGGGATCGTAGTTCACTTAAACTTGAAGAACAAAAAATTGGCGAATTGTACTGTTTGGATGCTTTGCGTACATGTTTCTTAGACTATATGGAAGCAATATATACAAAGATTTCAACCGTCTACGTGTTCCAATCATTGTTCTACTTGTCGAAATTTACAAATAATTTCCTTTAAAGGATTAACAATGGGGCTCGTTGTTCACTTAAACTTGAAGAACAAAAAAGTGGCGAATGGTACTGTTTGGATGATTTGCATATATGTTTCTTAGACTATATAGAAGCAATATATACAAAGATTTCAACCGTCTACCTGTTCCATTCATTGTTCTACTTGCCGAAATTTACAAATAATTTCCTTTAAAGGATTAACAATGGGGCTCGTTGTTCACTTAAACTTGAAGAACAAAAAAGTGGCGAATGGTACTGTTTGGATGCTTTGCATATATGTTTCTTAGACTATATAGAAGCAATATATACAAAGATTTCAACAGTCTACCTATTCCATTCATTGTTCTACTTGTCGAAATTTACAAATAATTTCCCTTAAAGGATTAACAATTGGGCTCGTATTTCACTTAAACTTGAAGTACAAAAAATTGGCGAATTGTACTGTTTGGATGCTTTGCATATATGTTTCTTAGACTATTTAGAAACAATATATAGAAAGATTTCTCCCGTCTACCTGTACTATTCATTGTTCTACTTGTCGAAATTTACAAATAATTTCCTTTAAAGGATTAACAATGGGGCTCGTAGTTCACTTAAACTTGAAGAACAAAAAATTGGCGAATTGTACTGTTTGGATGCTATGCATATATGTTTCTTAGACTATATAGAAGCAATATATACAAAGATTTCAACCGTCTACCTGTTCCATTCATTGTTCTACTTGTCGAAAGTTACAAATAATTTCCGATAACGGATTAACCATTGGGGCTCATTGTTCACTTAAACTTGAAGAACAAAAAATTGGCAAATGGTACTGTTTGGATGCTTTGCATATATGTTTCTTAGACTATATGGAAGCAATATATACAAAGATTTCAACCGTCTACCTGATCCATTCATTGTTCTACTTGTCGAAATTTACAAATAATTTCCTTTAAAGTATTAACAATGGGGCTCGTAGTTCACTTAAACATGAAGATGAAATAATTGGCGAATGGTACTGTTTGGATGATTTGCATATATGTTTCTTAGACTATATAGAAGCAATATATACAAAGATTTCAACCGTCTACCTGTTCCATTCATTGTTCTACTTGTCGAAAGTTACAAATAATTTCCGATAAAGGATTAACAATGGGGCTCATTGTTCACTTAAACTTGAAGAACAAAAAATTGGCGAATGGTACTGTTTGGATGCTTTGCATATATGTTTCTTAGACTATATAGAAGCAATATATACAAAGATTTCAACCGTCTACGTGTTCCAATCATTGTTCTACTTGTCGAAATTTACAAATAATTTCCTTTAAAGGATTAACCATTGGGGCACATTGTTCACTTAAACTTGAAAAACAAAAAATTGGCGAATGGTACTGTTTGGATGCTTTGCTTATATGTTTCTTAGACTTTATAGAAGCAATATATACATTGATTTCAACCGTCTACATGTTCCATTCATTGTTCTACTTGTCGAAATTTACAAATAATTTCCTATAAAGGATTAACAATGAGGCTCGTAGTTCACTTAAACTTGAAGAACAAAAAATTGCCGAATGGTACTGTTTGGATGCTTTGCATATATGTTTCTTAGACTATATAGAAGCAATATATACATTGATTTCAACCGGCTACCTGTTCCATTCATTGTTCTACTTGTCGCAAGTAACAAATAATTTCCGTTAAAGTATTAACAATGGGGCTCGTAGTTCACTTAAACTTGAAGAGCAAAAAATTGGCGAATTGTACTGTTTGGACGATTTGCATATAGGTTTCTTAGACTATATAGAAGCAACATATACAAAGATTTCAACCGTCTACCAGTTCCATTGATTGTTCTACTTGTCGAAAGTTACAAATAATTTCCGATAAAGGATTAACAATGGGGCTCATTGTTCACTTAAACTTGAAGAACAAAAAATTGGCGAATGGTACGGTTTGGATGCTTTGCATATATGTTTCTTAGACTATATAGAAGCAATATATACAAAGATTTCAACCGTCTACCTGTTCCATTCATTGTTCTACTTGTCGAAAGTTACAAATAATTTCCGATAACGGATTAACCATTGGGGCTCATTGTTCACTTAAACTTGAAGATCAAAAAATTGGCGAATGTTACTGTTTAGATGCTTTGCATATAAGTTTCGTAGACTATATAGAAGCAACATATACAAAGATTTCAACCGTCTACCTGTTCTATTCATTGTTCTACTTGTAGAAAGTTACAAATAATTTCCGTTTCATGATTATCAATGGGGCTAGTTGTTCACTTAAACTTGAAGAACAAAAAATTGGCGAATGGTACTGTTTGGATGCTTTGCATATATGTTTCTTAGACTATATAGATGCAATATATACAATGATTTCAACCGTCTACCTTTTCCATTCATTGTTCTACTTGTCGCAAGTTACAAATAATTTCCGTTAAAGTATTAACAATGGGGCTCGTAGTTCACTTAAACTTGAAGATCAAATAATTGGCGAATTGTACTGTTTGGATGATTTGCATATATGTTTCTTAGACTATATGGAAGCAATATATACAAAGATTTCAACCGTCTACCTGTTCCATTCATTGTTCTACTTGTCGAAAGTTACAATTAATTTCTGTTAAAGGATTAACAATGGGGCTCGTAGTTCACTTAAACTTGAAGAACAAAAAATTGGCGAATGGTACTGTTTGGATGCTTTGCGTACATGTTTCTGAGACTATATGGAAGCAATATATACAAAGATTTCAACCGTCTACGTGTTCCAATCATTGTTCTACTTGTCGAAAGATACAAATAATTTCCGTTAAAGGATTAACAATGGGGATCGTAGTTTACTTAATCTTGAGGAATAAAAAATTGGCGAATTGTACTGTTTGGATGCTTTGCATATATGTTTGTTAGACTATATAGAAGCAATATATACAATGATTTCAACCGTCTACCTGTTCCATTCATTGTTCTACTTGTCGCAAGTTACAAATAATTTCCGTTAAAGTATTAACAATGGGGCTCGTAGTTCACTTAAACTTGAAGATCAAATAATTGGCGAATTGTACTGTTTGGATGATTTGCATATATGTTTCTTAGACTATATAGAAGCAATATATACAAAGATTTCAACCGTCTACCTGTTCCATTCATTGTTCTACTTGTCGAAAGTTACAATTAATTTCCGTTAAAGGATTAACAATGGGGCTCGTAGTTCACTTAAACTTGAAGAACAAAAAATTGGCGAATGGTACTGTTTGGATGCTTTGCGTACATGTTTCTGAGACTATATGGAAGCAATATATACAAAGATTTCAACCGTCTACGTGTTCCAATCATTGTTCTACTTGTCGAAAGATACAAATAATTTCCGTTAAAGTATTAACAATGGGGCTCGTAGTTCACTTAAACATGAAGATGAAATAATTGGCGAATGGTACTGTTTGGATGCTTTGCATATATGTTTCTTAGACTATATAGAAGCAATATATACAAAGATTTCAACCGTCTACCTGTTCCATTCATTGTTCTACTTGTCGAAAGTTACAAATAATTTCCGATAAAGGATTAACAATGGGGCTCAATGTTCACTTAAACTTGAAGATCAAAAAATTGGAGAATGTTACTGTTTAGATGCTTTGCATATAGGTTTCTTAGACTATATAGAAGCAACATATACAAAGATTTCAACCGTCTACCAGTTCCATTGATTGTTCTACTTGTCGAAAGTTACAAATAATTTCCGATAAAGGATTAACAATGGGGCTCATTGTTCACTTAAACTTGAAGAACAAAAAATTGGCGAATGGTACTGTTTGGATGCTTTGCATATATGTTTCTTAGACTATATAGAAGCAATATATACAAAGATTTCAACCGTCTACGTGTTCCAATCATTGTTCTACTTGTCGAAATTTACAAATAATTTCCTTTAAAGGATTAACCATTGGGGCACATTGTTCACTTAAACTTGAAAAACAAAAAATTGGCGAATGGTACTGTTTGGATGCTTTGCTTATATGTTTCTTAGACTTTATAGAAGCAATATATACATTGATTTCAACCGTCTACCTGTTCCATTCATTGCTCTACTTGTCGAAATTTACAAATAATTTCCTATAAAGGATTAACAATGGGGCTCGTAGTTCACTTAAACTTGAAGAACAAAAAATTGCCGAATGGTACTGTTTGGATGATTTGCATATATGTTTCTTAGACTATATGGAAGCAATATATACAAAGATTTCAACCGTCTACCAGTTGCATTCATTGTTCTACTTGTCGAAAGTTACAAATAATTTCTGATAAAGGATTAACAATGGGGTTCATTGTTCACTTAAACTTGAAGAACAAAAAATTGGCGAATGGTACTTTTTGGATGCTTTGCATATATGTTTCTTAGACTATATAGATGCAATATATACAATGATTTCAACCGTCTACCTGTTCCATTCATTGTTCTACTTGTCGCAAGTTACAAATAATTTCCGTTAAAGTATTAACAATGGGGCTCGTAGTTCACTTAAACTTGAAGATCAAATAATTGGCGAATTGTACTGTTTGGATGATTTGCATATATGTTTCTTAGACTATATAGAAGCAATATATACAAAGATTTCAACCGTCTACCTGTTCCATTCATTGTTCTACTTGTCGAAAGTTACAATTAATTTCCGTTCAAGGATTAACAATGGGGCTCGTAGTTCACTTAAACTTGAAGAACAAATAATTGGCGAATTGTACTGTTTGGACGCTTTGCATATATGTTTCTTAGACTATATAGAAGCAATAGATACAATGATTTCAACAGTCTACCTGTTCCATTCATTGTTCTACTTGTCGAAATTTACAAATAATTTCCTATAAAGGATTAACAATGGGGCTCGTAGTTCACTTAAACTTGAAGAACAAAAAATTGCCGAATGGTACTGTTTGGATGCTTTGCATATATGTTTCTTAGACTATATAGAAGCAATATATACATTGATTTCAACCGGCTACCTGTTCCATTGATTGTTCTACTTGTCGAAAGTTACAAATAATTTCCGATAAAGGATTAACAATGGGGCTCATTGTTCACTTAAACTTGAAGAACAAAAAATTGGCGAATGGTACTGTTTGGATGCTTTGCATATATGTTTCTTACACTATATAGAATCAATATATACATTGATTTCAACCGTCTACCTGTTCCATTCATTGTTCTACTTGTCGAAAGTTACAAATAATTTCCGATAACGGATTAACCATTGGGGCTCATTGTTCACTTAAACTTGAAGATCAAAAAATTGGCGAATGTTACTGTTTAGATGCTTTGCATATAAGTTTCGTAGACTATATAGAAGCAACATATACAAAGATTTCAACCGTCTACCTGTTCTATTCATTGTTCTACTTGTAGAAAGTTACAATTAATTTCCGTTTCATGATTATCAACGGGGCTAGTTGTTCACTTAAACTTGAAGAACAAAAAATTGGCGAATGGTACTGTTTGGATGCTTTGCATATATGTTTCTTAGACTATATAGATGCAATATATACAATGATTTCAACCGTCTACCTGTTCCATTCATTGTTCTACTTGTCGCAAGTTACAAATAATTTCCGTTAAAGTATTAACAATGGGGCTCGTAGTTCACTTAAACTTGAAGATCAAATAATTGGCGAATTGTACTGTTTGGATGATTTGCATATATGTTTCTTAGACTATATAGAAGCAATATATACAAAGATTTCAACCGTCTACCTGTTCCATTCATTGTTCTACTTGTCGAAAGTTACAATTAATTTCCGTTAAAGGATTAACAATGGGGCTCGTAGTTCACTTAAACTTGAAGAACAAAAAATTGGCGAATGGTACTGTTTGGATGCTTTGCGTACATGTTTCTGAGACTATGTGGAAGCAATATATACAAAGATTTCAACCGTCTACGTGTTCCAATCATTGTTCTACTTGTCGAAATTTACAAATAATTTCCGTTAAAGGATTAACAATGGGGCTCGTAGTTCACTTATCTTGAAGAACAAATAATTGGCGAATTGTACTGTTTGGACGCTTTGCATATATGTTTCTTAGACTATATAGAAGCAATAGATACAATGATTTCAACAGTCTACCTGTTCCATTCATTGTTCTACTTGTCGAAAGTTACAATTAATTTCCGTTAAAGGATTAACAATGGGGCTCGCAGTTCACTTAAACTTGAAGAACAAAAAATTGGCGAATGGTACTGTTTGGATGCTTTACATATATGTTTCTTATACTATATAGAAGCAATATATACAAAGATTTCAACCGTCTACCTGTTCCATTCACTGTTCTACTTGTCGAAAGTTACAATTAATTTCCGTTAAGGGATTAACAATGGGGCTCGTAGTTCACTTAAACTTGAAGAACAAAAAATTGGCGAATGGTACTGTTTGGATGCTTTGCATATATGTTTCTTAGACTATATAGAAGCAATATATACATTGATTTCAACCGGCTACCTGTTCCATTCATTGTTCTACTTGTCGAAATTTACAAATAATTTCCGATAAAGGATTAACCATTGGGGCTCATTGTTCACTTAAACTTGAAGAACAAAAAATTGGCGAATTGTACTGTTTGGATGCTTTGCATATATGTTTCTTAGACTATATAGAAGCAATATATACAAAGATTTCAACCGGCTACCAGTTCCATTCATTGTTCTACTTGTCGAAATTTACAAATAATTTCCGATAAAGGATTAACCATTGGGGCTCATTGCTCACTTAAAATTGAAGAACAAAAAATTGGCGAATTGTACTGTTTGGATGCTTTGCATATATGTTTCTTAGACTATATAGAAGCAATATATACAAAGATTTCAACCGTCTACCTGTTCCATTCATTGTTCTACTTGTCGAAAGTTACAATTAATTTCCGTTAAAGGATTAACAATGGGGCTCGCAGTTCACTTAAACTTGAAGAACAAAAAATTGGCGAATGGTACTGTTTGGATGCTTTACATATATGTTTCTTATACTATATAGAAGCAATATATACAAAGATTTCAACCGTCTACCTGTTCCATTCACTGTTCTACTTGTCGAAAGTTACAATTAATTTCCGTTAAGGGATTAACAATGGGGCTCGTAGTTCACTTAAACTTGAAGAACAAAAAATTGGCGAATGGTACTGTTTGGATGCTTTGCATATATGTTTCTTAGACTATATAGAAGCAATATATACATTGATTTCAACCGGCTACCTGTTCCATTCATTGTTCTACTTGTCGAAATTTACAAATAATTTCCGATAAAGGATTAACCATTGGGGCTCATTGTTCACTTAAACTTGAAGAACAAAAAATTGGCGAATTGTACTGTTTGGATGCTTTGCATATTTGTTTCTTAGACTATATAGAAGCAATATATACAAAGATTTCAACCGGCTACCAGTTCCATTCATTGTTCTACTTGTCGAAATTTACAAATAATTTCCGATAAAGGATTAACCATTGGGGCTCATTGCTCACTTAAAATTGAAGAACAAAAAATTGGCGAATTGTACTGTTTGGATGCTTTGCATATATGTTTCTTAGACTATATAGAAGCAATATATACAAAGATTTCAACCGTCTACCTGTTCCATTCATTGTTCTACTTGTCGAAAGTTACAAATAATTTCCTTTAAAGGATTAACAATGGGGCTCGTTGTTCACTTGAACTTGAAGAACAATAAATTGGCGAATTGTACTGTTTGGATGCTTTGCATATATGTTTCTTAGACTATATAGAAGCAATATATACAAAGATTTCAACCGTCTACCTGTTCCATTCATTGTTCTACTTGTCGAAATTTACAAATAATTTCCGTTAAAGGATTAACAATGGGGCTCGTAGTTCACTTAAACTTGAAGTACAAAAAATTGGCGAATTGTACTGTTTGGATGCTTTGCATATATGTTTCGTAGACTATATAGAAGCAATATATACAATTTTTTCAACCGTCTACAAGATCCATTCATTGTTCTACTTGTCGAAATTTACAAATAATTTCCTTTAAAGGATTAACAATGGGGCTCGTAGATCACTTAAACTTGAAGAACAAAAAATTGGCGAATTGTACTGTTTGGATGCTTTGCATATATGTTTCTTAGACTATATAGAAGCAATATATACAAAGATTTCAACCGTCTACCTGTTCCATTCATTGTTCTACTTGTCGAAATTTACAAATAATTTCCGTTAAAGGATTAACAATGGGGCTCGTAGTTCACTTAAACTTGAAGTACAAAAAATTGGCGAATTGTACTGTTTGGATGCTTTGCATATATGTTTCGTAGACTATATAGAAGCAATATATACAATTTTTTCAACCGTCTACAAGGTCCATTCATTGTTCTACTTGTCGAAATTTACAAATAATTTCCTTTAAAGGATTAACAATGGGGCTCGTAGATCACTTAAACTTGAAGAACAAAAAATTGGCGAATTGTACTGTTTGGATGCTTTGCATATATGTTTCTTAGACTATATAAAAGCAATATATACAAAGATTTCAACCGTCTACCTGTTCCATTCATTGTTCTACTTGTCGAAAGTTACAAATAATTTCCTTTAAAGGATTAACAATGGGGCTCGTTGTTCACTTAAACTTGAAGAACAATAAATTGGCGAATTGTACTGTTTGGATGCTTTGCATATATGTTTCTTAGACTATATAGAAGCAACATATACAAAGATTTCAACCGTCTACCTGTTCCCATTCATTGTTCTACTTGTCGAAAGTTACAATTAATTTAAGTTAAAGGATTAACAATGGGGCTCGTAGTTCACTTAAACTTGAAGTACAAAAAATTGGCGAATTGTACTGTTTGGATGCTTTGCATATATGTTTCGTAGACTATATAGAAGCAATATATACAATTTTTTCAACCGTCTACATGATCCATTCATTGTTCTACTTGTCGAAATTTACAAATAATTTCCTTTAAAGGATTAACAATGGGGCTCGTAGTTCACTTAAACTTGAAGAACAAAAAATTGGCGAATTGTACGGTTTGGATGCTTTGCATAGATGTTTCTTAGACTATTTAGAAGCAATATATAGAAAGATTTCACCCGTCTACCTGTACTATTCATTGTTCTACTTGTCGAAATTTACAAATAATTTCCGATAAAGGATTAACCATTGGGGCTCATTGTTCACATTAACTTGAAGAACAAAAAATTGGCGAATTGTACTGTTTGGATGCTTTGCATATATGTTTCTTAGACTATATAGAAGCAATATATACAAAGATTTCAACCGGCTACCAGTTCCATTCATTGTTCTACTTGTCGAAAGTTACAAATAATTTCCGTTAAGTGATTAACAATGGGGATCGTAGTTTACTTAAACTTGAAGAACAAAAAATTGGCGAATTGTACTGTTTGGATGCTTTGCATATATGTTTCGTAGACTATATAGAAGCAATATATACAATTTTTTCAACCGTCTACAAGATCCATTCATTGTTCTACTTGTCGAAATTTACAAATAATTTCCTTTAAAGGATTAACAATGGGGCTCGTAGTTCACTTAAACTTGAAGAACAAAAAATTGGCGAATTATACTGTTTGGATGCTTTGCATATAGGTTTCCTAGACTATATAGAAGCAACATATACAAAGATTTCAACCGTCTACCTGTTCCATTCATTGTTCTACTTATCGAAAGTTACAAATAATTTCCGTTAAAGGATTAACAATGGGGCTCGTAGTTCACTTAAACTTGAAGAACAAAAAATTGGCGAATGGTACTGTTGGGATGCTTTGCATATATGTTTCTTAGACTATATAAAAGCAATATATACAATGATTTCAACCGTCTACCTTTTCCATTCATTGTTCTCCTTGTCGAAAGTTACAAATAATTTCCGTTAAAGGATTAACAATTGGGCTCGTGGTTCACTTAAACTTGAAGAACAAAAAATTGGCGAATGTTACTGTTTGGATGCTTTGCATATAGGTTTCCTAGACTATATAGAAGCAACATATACAAAGATTTCAAACGTCTACCTGTTCCATTCATTGTTCTACTTATCGAAAGTTACAAATAATTTCCGTTAAAGGATTAACAATGGGGCTCGTAGTTCACTTAAACTTGAAGAACAAAAAATTGGCGAATGTTACTGTTTGGATGCTTTGCATATAGGTTTCCTAGATAATATAGAAGCAATATATACAATGATTTCAACCGTCTACCTGTTCCATTCATTGTTCTACTTGTCGAAAGTTACAAATAATGTCCTTTAAAGGATTAACAATGGGGCTCGTAGTTCACTTAAACTTGAAGAACAATAAATTGGCGAATTGTACTGTTTGGATGCTTTGCATATATGTTTCTTAGACTATATAGAAGCAATATATACAAAGATTTCAACCGTCTACCTGTTCCGTTCATTGTTCTACTTGTCGAAAGTTACAATTAATTTCCGATAACGGATTAACCATTGGGGCTCATTGTTCACTTAAACTTGAAGAACAAAAAATAGGCGAATTGTACTGTTTGGATGCTTTGCATATATGTTTCTTAGACTATATAGAAGCAATATATACAATGATTTCAACAGTCTACCTATTCCATTCATAGTTCTACTTGCCGAAATTTACAAATAATTTCCTTTAAAGGATTAACAATGGGGCTCGTTTTTCACTTAAACTTGAAGAACAAAAAAGTGGCGAATGGTACTGTTTGGATGCTTTGCATATATGTTTCTTAGACTATAAAGAAGCAATATATATATTGATTTCAACCGTCTACCTGTTCCATTCATTGTTCTACTTGTCGCAAGTTACAAATATTTTCCGTTAAAGGATTAACAATGGGGCTCGTAGTTCACTTAAACTTGAAGTACAAAAAATTGGCGAATTGTACTGTTTGGATGCTTTGCATATATGTTTCGTAGACTATATAGAAGCAATATATACAATTTTTTCAACCGTCTACAAGGTCCATTCATTGTTCTACTTGTCGAAATTTACAAATAATTTCCTTTAAAGGATTAACAATGGGGCTCGTAGATCACTTAAACTTGAAGAACAAAAAATTGGCGAATTGTACTGTTTGGATGCTTTGCATATATGTTTCTTAGACTATATAAAAGCAATATATACAAAGATTTCAACCGTCTACCTGTTCCATTCATTGTTCTACTTGTCGAAAGTTACAAATAATTTCCTTTAAAGGATTAACAATGGGGCTCGTTGTTCACTTAAACTTGAAGAACAATAAATTGGCGAATTGTACTGTTTGGATGCTTTGCATATATGTTTCTTAGACTATATAGAAGCAACATATACAAAGATTTCAACCGTCTACCTGTTCCCATTCATTGTTCTACTTGTCGAAAGTTACAATTAATTTAAGTTAAAGGATTAACAATGGGGCTCGTAGTTCACTTAAACTTGAAGTACAAAAAATTGGCGAATTGTACTGTTTGGATGCTTTGCATATATGTTTCGTAGACTATATAGAAGCAATATATACAATTTTTTCAACCGTCTACATGATCCATTCATTGTTCTACTTGTCGAAAGTTACAAATAATTTCCTTTAAAGGATTAACAATGCGGCTCATTGTTCACTTAAACTTGAAGAACAAAAAATTGGCGAATGGTACTGTTTGGATGCTTTGCATATATGTTTCTTAGACTATATAGAAGCAATATATACAAAGATTTCAACCATCTACCTGTTCCATTCATTGTTCTACTTGTCGAAAGTTACAAATAATTTCCTTTAAAGGATTAACAATGGGGCTCGTTGTTCACTTAAACTTGAAGAACAATAAATTGGCGATTGGTACTGTATGGATGCTTTGCATATATGTTTCTTAGACTATATAGAAGCAATATATACAAAGATTTCAACCATCTACCTGTTCCATTCATTGTTCTACTTGTCGAAAGTTACAAATAATTTCCGATAACGGATTAACCATTGGGGCTCATTGTTCACTTAAACTTGAAGAACAAAAAATTGGCGAATTGTACTGTTTGGATGCTTTGCATATATGTTTCTTATACTATATAGAAGCAATATATACAAAGATTTCAACCGTCTACCTGTTCCATTCACTGTTCTACTTGTCGAAAGTTACAAATAATTTCCGTTAAGGGATTAACAATGGGGATCGTAGTTCACTTAAACTTGAAGAACAAAAAATTGGCGAATTGTACTGTTTGGATGCTTTGCGTACATGTTTCTTAGACTATATGGAAGCAATATATACAAAGATTTCAACCGTCTACGTGTTCCAATCATTGTTCTACTTGTCGAAATTTACAAATAATTTCCTTTAAAGGATTAACAATGGGGCTCGTTGTTCACTTAAACTTGAAGATCAAAAAAGTGGCGAATGTTACTGTTTGGATGCTTTGCATATATGTTTCTTAGACTATAAGGAAGCAATATATACATTGATTTCAACCGTCTACCTGTTCCATTCATTGTTCTACTTGTCGCAAGTTACAAATAATTTCCGTTAAAGTATTAACAATGGGGCTCGTAGTTCACTTAAACTTGAAGATCAAATAATTGGCGAATTGTACTGTTTGGATGATTTGCATATATGTTTCTTAGACTATATAGAAGCAATATATACAAAGATTTCAACCGTCTACCAGTTCCATTCATTGTTCTACTTGTCGAAAGTTACAAATAATTTCCGTTAAGGGATTAACAATGGGGATCGTAGTTTACTTAAACTTGAAGAACAAAAAATTGGCGGATTGTACTGTTTGGATGCTTTGCATATATGTTTCTTAGACTATATAGAAGCAATATATACAATGATTTCAACAGTCTACCTATTCCATTCATTGTTCTACTTGCCGAAATTTACAAATAATTTCCTTTAAAGGATTAACAATGGGGCTCGTTGTTCACTTAAACTTGAAGAACAAAAAAGTGGCGAATGGTACTGTTTGGATGCTTTGCATATATGTTTCTTAGACTATAAAGAAGCAATATATATATTGATTTCAACCGTCTACCTGTTCCATTCATTGTTCTACTTGTCGCAAGTTACAAATAATTTCCGTTAAAGTATTAACAATGGGGCTCGTAGTTCACTTAAACTTGAAGATCAAATAATTGGCGAATTGTACTGTTTGGATGATTTGCATATATGTTTCTTAGACTATATAGAAGCAATATATACAAAGATTTCAACCGTCTACCTGTTCCATTCATTGTTCTACTTGTCGAAAGTTAAAAATAATTTCCGTTAAGGCATTAACAATGGGGATCGTAGTTTACATAAACTTGAAGAACAAGAATTTGGCGAATTTTACTGTTTGGATGCTTTGCATATATGTTTCTTAGACTATATAGAAGCAATATATACAAAGATTTCAACCGTCTACCTGTTCCATTCATTGTTCTACTTGTCGAAAGTTACAAATAATTTCCTTTAAAGGATTAACAATGCGGCTCATTGTTCACTTAAACTTGAAGAACAAAAAATTGGCGAATTGTACTGTTTGGATGCTTTGCATATATGTTTCTTAGACTATATAGAAGCAATATATACAATAATTTCAACAGTCTACCTGTTCCATTCATTGTTCTACTTGTCGAAATTTACAAATAATTTCCTTTAAAGGATTAACAATGGGGCTCGTAGTTCACTTAAACTTGAAGAACAAAAAATTGGCGAATGGTACTGTTTGGATGCTTTGCATATATGTTTCTTAGACTATATAGAAGCAATATATACAAAGATTTCAACCATCTACCTGTTCCATTCATTGTTCTACTTGTCGAAAGTTACAAATAATTTCCGATAACGGATTAACCATTGGGGCTCATTGTTCACTTAAACTTGAAGAACAAAAAATTGGCGAATTGTACTGTTTGGATGCTTTGCATATATGTTTCTTATACTATATAGAAGCAATATATACAAAGATTTCAACCGTCTACGTGTTCCAATCATTGTTCTACTTGTCGAAATTTACAAATAATTTCCTTTAAAGGATTAACAATGGGGCTCGTTGTTCACTTAAACTTGAAGAACAAAAAAGTGGCGAATGGTACTGTTTGGATGATTTGCATATATGTTTCTTAGACTATATAGAAGCAATATATATATTGATTTCAACCGTCTACCTGTTCCATTCATTGTTCTACTTGTCGCAAGTTACAAATAATTTCCGTTAAAGTATTAACAATGGGGCTCGTAGTTCACTTAAACTTGAAGATCAAATAATTGGCGAATTGTACTGTTTGGATGATTTGCATATATGTTTCTTAGACTATATAGAAGCAATATATACAAAGATTTCAACCGTCTACCTGTTCCATTCATTGTTCTACTTGTCGAAAGTTACAAATAATTTCCGTTAAGGGATTAACAATGGGGATCGTAGTTTACTTAAACTTGAAGAACAAAAAATTGGCGAATGGTACTGTTTGGATGCTTTGCATATATGTTTCTTAGACTATATGGAAGCAATATATACAAAGATTTCAACCGTCTACCTGATCCATTCATTGTTCTACTTGTCGAAATTTACAAATAATTTCCTTTAAAGTATTAACAATGGGGCTCGTAGTTCACTTAAACATGAAGATGAAATAATTGGCGAATGGTACTGTTTGGATGCTTTGCATCTATGTTTCTTAGACTATATAGAAGCAATATATACAAAGATTTCAACCGTCTACCTGTTCCATTCATTGTTCTACTTGTCGAAAGTTACAAATAATTTCCGATAAAGGATTAACAATGGGGCTCAATGTTCACTTAAACTTGAAGATCAAAAAATTGGCGAATGTTACTGTTTAGATGCTTTGCATATAGGTTTCTTAGACTATATAGAAGCAACATATACAAAGATTTCAACCGGCTACCAGTTCCATTGATTGTTCTACTTGTCGAAAGTTACAAATAATTTCCGATAAAGGATTAACAATGGGGCTCATTGTTCACTTAAACTTGAAGAACAAAAAATTGGCAAATGGTACGGTTTGGATGCTTTGCATATATGTTTCTTAGACTATATAGAAGCAATATATACAAAGATTTCAACCGTCTACCTGTTCCATTCATTGTTCTACTTGTCGAAAGTTACAAATAATTTCCGATAACGGATTAACCATTGGGGCTCATTGTTCACTTAAACTTGAAGATCAAAAAATTGGCGAATGTTACTGTTTAGATGCTTTGCATATAAGTTTCGTAGACTATATAGAAGCAACATATACAAAGATTTCAACCGTCTACCTGTTCTATTCATTGTTCTACTTGTAGAAAGTTACAAATAATTTCCGTTTCATGATTATCAATGGGGCTAGTTGTTCACTTAAACTTGAAGAACAAAAAATTGGCGAATGGTACTGTTTGGATGCTTTGCATATATGTTTCTTAGACTATATAGATGCAATATATACAATGATTTCAACCGTCTACCTGTTCCATTCATTGTTCTACTTGTCGCAAGTTACAAATAATTTCCGTTAAAGTATTAACAATGGGGCTCGTAGTTCACTTAAACTTGAAGATCAAATAATTGGCGAATTGTACTGTTTGGATGATTTGCATATATGTTTCTTAGACTATATGGAAGCAATATATACAAAGATTTCAACCGTCTACCTGTTCCATTCATTGTTCTACTTGTCGAAAGTTACAATTAATTTCCGTTAAAGGATTAACAATGGGGCTCGTAGTTCACTTAAACTTAGAGAACAAAAAATTGGCGAATGGTACTGTTTGGATGCTTTGCGTACATGTTTCTGAGACTATATGGAAGCAATATATACAAAGATTTCAACCGTCTACGTGTTCCAATCATTGTTCTACTTGTCGAAAGATACAAATAATTTCCGTTAAAGGATTAACAATGGGGATCGTAGTTTACTTAATCTTGAGGAATAAAAAATTGGCGAATTGTACTGTTTGGATGCTTTGCATATATGTTTGTTAGACTATATAGAAGCAATATATACAATGATTTCAACCGTCTACCTGTTCCATTCATTGTTCTACTTGTCGCAAGTTACAAATAATTTCCGTTAAAGTATTAACAATGGGGCTCGTAGTTCACTTAAACTTGAAGATCAAATAATTGGCGAATTGTACTGTTTGGATGATTTGCATATATGTTTCTTAGACTATATAGAAGCAATATATACAAAGATTTCAACCGTCTACCTGTTCCATTCATTGTTCTACTTGTCGAAAGTTACAATTAATTTCCGTTAAAGGATTAACAATGGGGCTCGTAGTTCACTTAAACTTGAAGAACAAAAAATTGGCGAATGGTACTGTTTGGATGCTTTGCGTACATGTTTCTGAGACTATATGGAAGCAATATATACAAAGATTTCAACCGTCTACGTGTTCCAATCATTGTTCTACTTGTCGAAAGATACAAATAATTTCCGTTAAAGTATTAACAATGGGGCTCGTAGTTCACTTAAACATAAAGATGAAATAATTGGCGAATGGTACTGTTTGGATGCTTTGCATATATGTTTCTTAGACTATATAGAAGCAATATATACAAAGATTTCAACCGTCTACCTGTTCCATTCATTGTTCTACTTGTCGAAAGTTACAACTAATTTCCGATAAAGGATTAACAATGGGGCTCAATGTTCACTTAAACTTGAAGATCAAAAAATTGGCGAATGTTACTGTTTAGATGCTTTGCATATAGGTTTCTTAGACTATATAGAAGCAACATATACAAAGATTTCAACCGTCTACCAGTTCCATTGATTGTTCTACTTGTCGAAAGTTACAAATAATTTCCGATAAAGGATTAACAATGGGGCTCATTGTTCACTTAAACTTGAAGAACAAAAAATTGGCGAATGGTACTGTTTGGATGGTTTGCATATATGTTTCTTAGACTATATAGAAGCAATATATACAAAGATTTCAACCGTCTACGTGTTCCAATCATTGTTCTACTTGTCGAAATTTACAAATAATTTCCTTTAAAGGATTAACCATTGGGGCACATTGTTCACTTAAACTTGAAAAACAAAAAATTGGCGAATGGTACTGTTTGGATGCTTTGCTTATATGTTTCTTAGACTTTATAGAAGCAATATATACATTGATTTCAACCGTCTACCTGTTCCATTCATTGTTCTACTTGTCGAAATTTACAAATAATTTCCTATAAAGGATTAACAATGGGGCTCGTAGTTCACTTAAACTTGAAGAACAAAAAATTGCCGAATGGTACTGTTTGGATGCTTTGCATATATGTTTCTTAGACTATATAGAAGCAATATATACATTGATTTCAACCGGCTACCTGTTCCATTCATTGTTCTACTTGTCGCAAGTTACAAATAATTTCCGTTAAAGTATTAACAATGGGGCTCGTAGTTCACTTAAACTTGAAGATCAAATAATTGGCGAATTGTACTGTTTGGACGCTTTGCATATATGTTTCTTAGACTATATAGAAGCAATATATACAATGATTTCAACAGTCTACCTGTTCCATTCATTGTTCTACTTGTCGAAATTTTCAAATAATTTCCTTTAAAGGATTAACAATGGGGCTCGTAGTTCACTTAAACTTGAAGAACAAAAAATTGGCGAATGGTACTGTTTGTATGCTTTGCATATATGTTTCTTAGAATATATAGAAGCAATATATACAAAGATTTCAACCGTCTACCTGTTCCATTCATTGTTCTACTTGTAGAAATTTACAAATAATTTCCTTTAAAGGATTAACAATGGGGCTCGTTGTTCACTTAAACTTGAAGAACAATAAATTGGCGAATTGTACTGTTTGGATGCTTTGCATATATGTTTCTTAGACTATATAGAAGCAATATATACAAAGATTTCAACCGTCTACCTGTTCCATTCATTGTTCTACTTGTCGAAAGTTACAAATAATTTCCGATAACGGATTAACCATTGGGGCTCATTGTTCACTTAAACTTGAAGAACAAAAAATTGGCGAATGGTACTGTTTGGATGCTTTGCATATATGTTTCTTAGACTATATGGAAGCAATATATACAAAGATTTCAACCGTCTACCTGATCCATTCATTGTTCTACTTGTCGAAATTGACAAATAATTTCCTTTAAAGTATTAACAATGGGGCTCGTAGTTCACTTAAACATGAAGATGAAATAATTGGCGAATGGTACTGTTTGGATGCTTTGCATATATGTTTCTTAGACTATATAGAAGCAATATATACAAAGATTTCAACCGTCTACCTGTTCCATTCATTGTTCTACTTGTCGAAAGTTACAAATAATTTCCGATAAAGGATTAACAATGGGGCTCAATGTTCACTTAAACTTGAAGAACAAAAAATTGGCGAATGGTACTGTTTGAATGCTTTGCGTACATGTTTCTTAGACTATATGGAAGCAATATATACAAAGATTTCAACCGTCTACGTGTTCCAGTCATTGTTCTACTTGTCGCAACTTACAAATAATTTCCGTTAAAGTATTAATAATGGGGCTCGTAGTTCACTTAAACTTGAAGATCAAATAATTGGCGAATGGTACTGTTTGGATGCTTTGCGTACAAGTTTCTTAGACTATATGGAAGCAATATATACAAAGATTTCAACCGTCGACATGTTCCAATCATTGTTCTACTTGTCGAAAATTACAAGTAATTTCCGTTAAAGGATTAACCATTGGGGCTCATTGTTCACTTAAACTTGAAGAACAAAAAATTGGCGAATGGTACTGTTTGGATGCTTTGCATATATGTTTCTTAGACTATTTAGATGCAATATATAGGAAGATTTCACCCGTCTACCTGTACTATTCATTGTTCTACCTGTAGAAAGTTACAAATAATTTCCGATAAAGGATTAACAATGGGGCTCATTGTTCACTTAAACCTGAAGAACAAAAAATTGGCGAACGGTACTGTTTGGATGCTTTGCGTACATGTTTCTTAGACTATATGGAAGCAATATATACAAAGATTTCAACCGTCCACGTGTTCCAATCATTGATCTACTTGTCGAAATTTACAAATAATTTCCTTTAAAGGATTAACAATGGGGCTCGTTGTTCACTTAAACTTGAACAACAATAAATTGGCGAATTGTACTGTTTGGATGCTTTGCATATATGTTTCTTAGACTATATAGAAGCAATATATACAAAGATTTCAACCTTCTACCTGTTCCATTCATTGTTCTACTTGTCGAAAGTTACAAATAATTTCCGATAAAGGATTAACAATGGGGCTCATTGTTCACTTAAACTTGAAGAACAAAAAATTGGCGAATGGTACTGTTTGGATGCTTTGCATATATGTTTCTTAGACTATATAGAAGCAACATATACATTGATTTAAACCGTCTACCTGTTCCACTCATTGTTCTACTTGTCGCAAATTACAAATCATTTCCGATAACGGATTAATCATTGGGGCTCATTGTTCACTTAAACTTGAAGATAAAAAAATTGGCGAATGTTACTGTTTAGATGCTTTGCATATAAGTTTCATAGACTATATAGAAGCAATATATACAAAGATTTCAAGCGTCTACCTGTTCCATTCATTGTTCTACTTGTCGAAAGTTACAAATAATTTCCGAAAACGGATTAACCATTGGGGCTCATTGTTCACTTAAACTTGAAGATAAAAAAATTGGCGAATGTTACTGTTTGGATGCTTTGCATATATGTTTCTTAGACTATATAGAAGCAATATATACAAAGATTTCAACCATCTACCTGTTCCATTCATTGTTCTACTTGTCGAAAGTTACAAATAATTTCCGATAACGGATTAACCATTGGGGCTCATTGTTCACTTAAACTTGAAGAACAAAAAATTGGCGAATTGTACTGTTTGGATGCTTTGCATATATGTTTCTTATACTATATAGAAGCAATATATACAAAGATTTCAACCGTCTACCTGTTCCATTCACTGTTCTACTTGTCGAAAGTTACAAATAATTTCCGTTAAAGTATTAACAATGGGGCTCGTAGTTCACTTAAACTTGAAGATCAAATAATTGGCGAATTGTACTGTTTGGATGATTTGCATATATGTTTCTTAGACTATATAGAAGCAATATATACAAAGATTTCAACCGTCTACCTGTTCCATTCATTGTTCTACTTGTCGAAAGTTACAAATAATTTCCGTTAAGGGATTAACAATGGGGATCGTAGTTCACTTAAACTTGAAGAACAAAAAATTGGCGAATTGTACTGTTTGGATGCTTTGCGTACATGTTTCTTAGACTATATGGAAGCAATATATACAAAGATTTCAACCGTCTACGTGTTCCAATCATTGTTCTACTTGTCGAAATTTACAAATAATTTCCTTTAAAGGATTAACAATGGGGCTCGTTGTTCACTTAAACTTGAAGAACAAAAAAGTGGCGAATGGTACTGTTTGGATGATTTGCATATATGTTTCTTAGACTATATAGAAGCAATATATATATTGATTTCAACCGTCTACCTGTTCCATTCATTGTTCTACTTGTCGCAAGTTACAAATAATTTCCGTTAAAGTATTAACAATGGGGCTCGTAGTTCACTTAAACTTGAAGATCAAATAATTGGCGAATTGTACTGTTTGGATGATTTGCATATATGTTTCTTAGACTATATAGAAGCAATATATACAAAGATTTCAACCGTCTACCTGTTCCATTCATTGTTCTACTTGTCGAAAGTTACAAATAATTTCCGTTAAGGGATTAACAATGGGGATCGTAGTTTACTTAAACTTGAAGAACAAAAAATTGGCGAATGGTACTGTTTGGATGCTTTGCATATATGTTTCTTAGACTATATGGAAGCAATATATACAAAGATTTCAACCGTCTACCTGATCCATTCATTGTTCTACTTGTCGAAATTTACAAATAATTTCCTTTAAAGTATTAACAATGGGGCTCGTAGTTCACTTAAACATGAAGATGAAATAATTGGCGAATGGTACTGTTTGGATGCTTTGCATCTATGTTTCTTAGACTATATAGAAGCAATATATACAAAGATTTCAACCGTCTACCTGTTCCATTCATTGTTCTACTTGTCGAAAGTTACAAATAATTTCCGATAAAGGATTAACAATGGGGCTCAATGTTCACTTAAACTTGAAGATCAAAAAATTGGCGAATGTTACTGTTTAGATGCTTTGCATATAGGTTTCTTAGACTATATAGAAGCAACATATACAAAGATTTCAACCGGCTACCAGTTCCATTGATTGTTCTACTTGTCGAAAGTTACAAATAATTTCCGATAAAGGATTAACAATGGGGCTCATTGTTCACTTAAACTTGAAGAACAAAAAATTGGCAAATGGTACGGTTTGGATGCTTTGCATATATGTTTCTTAGACTATATAGAAGCAATATATACAAAGATCTCAACCGTCTACCTGTTCCATTCATTGTTCTACTTGTCGAAAGTTACAAATAATTTCCGATAACGGATTAACCATTGGGGCTCATTGTTCACTTAAACTTGAAGATCAAAAAATTGGCGAATGTTACTGTTTAGATGCTTTGCATATAAGTTTCGTAGACTATATAGAAGCAACATATACAAAGATTTCAACCGTCTACCTGTTCTATTCATTGTTCTACTTGTAGAAAGTTACAAATAATTTCCGTTTCATGATTATCAATGGGGCTAGTTGTTCACTTAAACTTGAAGAACAAAAAATTGGCGAATGGTACTGTTTGGATGCTTTGCATATATGTTTCTTAGACTATATAGATGCAATATATACAATGATTTCAACCGTCTACCTGTTCCATTCATTGTTCTACTTGTCGCAAGTTACAAATAATTTCCGTTAAAGTATTAACAATGGGGCTCGTAGTTCACTTAAACTTGAAGATCAAATAATTGGCGAATTGTACTGTTTGGATGATTTGCATATATGTTTCTTAGACTATATGGAAGCAATATATACAAAGATTTCAACCGTCTACCTGTTCCATTCATTGTTCTACTTGTCGAAAGTTACAATTAATTTCCGTTAAAGGATTAACAATGGGGCTCGTAGTTCACTTAAACTTAGAGAACAAAAAATTGGCGAATGGTACTGTTTGGATGCTTTGCGTACATGTTTCTGAGACTATATGGAAGCAATATATACAAAGATTTCAACCGTCTACGTGTTCCAATCATTGTTCTACTTGTCGAAAGATACAAATAATTTCCGTTAAAGGATTAACAATGGGGATCGTAGTTTACTTAATCTTGAGGAATAAAAAATTGGCGAATTGTACTGTTTGGATGCTTTGCATATATGTTTGTTAGACTATATAGAAGCAATATATACAATGATTTCAACCGTCTACCTGTTCCATTCATTGTTCTACTTGTCGCAAGTTACAAATAATTTCCGTTAAAGTATTAACAATGGGGCTCGTAGTTCACTTAAACTTGAAGATCAAATAATTGGCGAATTGTACTGTTTGGATGATTTGCATATATGTTTCTTAGACTATATAGAAGCAATATATACAAAGATTTCAACCGTCTACCTGTTCCATTCATTGTTCTACTTGTCGAAAGTTACAATTAATTTCCGTTAAAGGATTAACAATGGGGCTCGTAGTTCACTTAAACTTGAAGAACAAAAAATTGGCGAATGGTACTGTTTGGATGCTTTGCGTACATGTTTCTGAGACTATATGGAAGCAATATATACAAAGATTTCAACCGTCTACGTGTTCCAATCATTGTTCTACTTGTCGAAAGATACAAATAATTTCCGTTAAAGTATTAACAATGGGGCTCGTAGTTCACTTAAACATAAAGATGAAATAATTGGCGAATGGTACTGTTTGGATGCTTTGCATATATGTTTCTTAGACTATATAGAAGCAATATATACAAAGATTTCAACCGTCTACCTGTTCCATTCATTGTTCTACTTGTCGAAAGTTACAACTAATTTCCGATAAAGGATTAACAATGGGGCTCAATGTTCACTTAAACTTGAAGATCAAAAAATTGGCGAATGTTACTGTTTAGATGCTTTGCATATAGGTTTCTTAGACTATATAGAAGCAACATATACAAAGATTTCAACCGTCTACCAGTTCCATTGATTGTTCTACTTGTCGAAAGTTACAAATAATTTCCGATAAAGGATTAACAATGGGGCTCATTGTTCACTTAAACTTGTAGAACAAAAAATTGGCGAATGGTACTGTTTGGATGGTTTGCATATATGTTTCTTAGACTATATAGAAGCAATATATACAAAGATTTCAACCGTCTACGTGTTCCAATCATTGTTCTACTTGTCGAAATTTACAAATAATTTCCTTTAAAGGATTAACCATTGGGGCACATTGTTCACTTAAACTTGAAAAACAAAAAATTGGCGAATGGTACTGTTTGGATGCTTTGCTTATATGTTTCTTAGACTTTATAGAAGCAATATATACATTGATTTCAACCGTCTACCTGTTCCATTCATTGTTCTACTTGTCGAAATTTACAAATAATTTCCTATAAAGGATTAACAATGGGGCTCGTAGTTCACTTAAACTTGAAGAACAAAAAATTGCCGAATGGTACTGTTTGGATGCTTTGCATATATGTTTCTTAGACTATATAGAAGCAATATATACATTGATTTCAACCGGCTACCTGTTCCATTCATTGTTCTACTTGTCGCAAGTTACAAATAATTTCCGTTAAAGTATTAACAATGGGGCTCGTAGTTCACTTAAACTTGAAGATCAAATAATTGGCGAATTGTACTGTTTGGACGCTTTGCATATATGTTTCTTAGACTATATAGAAGCAATATATACAATGATTTCAACAGTCTACCTGTTCCATTCATTGTTCTACTTGTCGAAATTTTCAAATAATTTCCTTTAAAGGATTAACAATGGGGCTCGTAGTTCACTTAAACTTGAAGAACAAAAAATTGGCGAATGGTACTGTTTGTATGCTTTGCATATATGTTTCTTAGAATATATAGAAGCAATATATACAAAGATTTCAACCGTCTACCTGTTCCATTCATTGTTCTACTTGTAGAAATTTACAAATAATTTCCTTTAAAGGATTAACAATGGGGCTCGTTGTTCACTTAAACTTGAAGAACAATAAATTGGCGAATTGTACTGTTTGGATGCTTTGCATATATGTTTCTTAGACTATATAGAAGCAATATATACAAAGATTTCAACCGTCTACCTGTTCCATTCATTGTTCTACTTGTCGAAAGTTACAAATAATTTCCGATAACGGATTAACCATTGGGGCTCATTGTTCACTTAAACTTGAAGAACAAAAAATTGGCGAATGGTACTGTTTGGATGCTTTGCATATATGTTTCTTAGACTATATGGAAGCAATATATACAAAGATTTCAACCGTCTACCTGATCCATTCATTGTTCTACTTGTCGAAATTGACAAATAATTTCCTTTAAAGTATTAACAATGGGGCTCGTAGTTCACTTAAACATGAAGATGAAATAATTGGCGAATGGTACTGTTTGGATGCTTTGCATATATGTTTCTTAGACTATATAGAAGCAATATATACAAAGATTTCAACCGTCTACCTGTTCCATTCATTGTTCTACTTGTCGAAAGTTACAAATAATTTCCGATAAAGGATTAACAATGGGGCTCAATGTTCACTTAAACTTGAAGAACAAAAAATTGGCGAATGGTACTGTTTGAATGCTTTGCGTACATGTTTCTTAGACTATATGGAAGCAATATATACAAAGATTTCAACCGTCTACGTGTTCCAGTCATTGTTCTACTTGTCGCAACTTACAAATAATTTCCGTTAAAGTATTAATAATGGGGCTCGAAGTTCACTTAAACTTGAAGATCAAATAATTGGCGAATGGTACTGTTTGGATGCTTTGCGTACAAGTTTCTTAGACTATATGGAAGCAATATATACAAAGATTTCAACCGTCGACATGTTCCAATCATTGTTCTACTTGTCGAAAATTACAAGTAATTTCCGATAAAGGATTAACCATTGGGGCTCATTGTTCACTTAAACTTGAAGAACAAAAAATTGGCGAATGGTACTGTTTGGATGCTTTGCATATATGTTTCTTAGACTATTTAGATGCAATATATAGGAAGATTTCACCCGTCTACCTGTACTATTCATTGTTCTACCTGTAGAAAGTTACAAATAATTTCCGATAAAGGATTAACAATGGGGCTCATTGTTCACTTAAACCTGAAGAACAAAAAATTGGCGAACGGTACTGTTTGGATGCTTTGCGTACATGTTTCTTAGACTATATGGAAGCAATATATACAAAGATTTCAACCGTCCACGTGTTCCAATCATTGATCTACTTGTCGAAATTTACAAATAATTTCCTTTAAAGGATTAACAATGGGGCTCGTTGTTCACTTAAACTTGAACAACAATAAATTGGCGAATTGTACTGTTTGGATGCTTTGCATATATGTTTCTTAGACTATATAGAAGCAATATATACAAAGATTTCAACCGTCTACCTGTTCCATTCATTGTTCTACTTGTCGAAAGTTACAAATAATTTCCGATAAAGGATTAACAATGGGGCTCATTGTTCACTTAAACTTGAAGAACAAAAAATTGGCGAATGGTACTGTTTGGATGCTTTGCATATATGTTTCTTAGACTATATAGAAGCAACATATACATTGATTTAAACC
Organism: Cerceris ruficornis; assembly: GCA_963989415.1. Taxonomy (NCBI): domain Eukaryota; kingdom Metazoa; phylum Arthropoda; class Insecta; order Hymenoptera; family Crabronidae; genus Cerceris; species Cerceris ruficornis. Next base: position 63,439 of record CAXDIW010000529.1, read on the forward strand.
GTCTACCTGTTCCACTCATTGTTCTACTTGTCGCAAGTTACAAATCATTTCCGATAACGGATTAATCATTGGGGCTCATTGTTCACTTAAACTTGAAGATAAAAAAATTGGCGAATGTTACTGTTTAGATGCTTTGCATATAAGTTTCTTAGACTATATAGAAGCAATATATACAAAGATTTCAAGCGTCTACCTGTTCCATTCATTGTTCTACTTGTCGAAAGTTACAAATAATTTCCGAAAACGGATTAACCATTGGGGCTCATTGTTCACTTAAACTTGAAGATAAAAAAATTGGCGAATGTTACTGTTTAGATGCTTTGCATATAAGTTTCTTAGACTATATAGAAGCAACATATACAAAGATTTCAACCGTCTACCTGTTCTATTCATTGTTCTACTTGTCGAAATTTACAAATAATTTCCTTTAAAGGATTAACAATGGGGCTCGTAGTTCACTTAAAGTTGAAGAACAAAAAATTGGCGAATGGTACTGTTTGGATTCTTTGCATATATGTTTCTTAGACTATTTAGATGCAATATATAGAAAGATTTCACCCGTCTACCTGTACTATTCATTGTTCTACTTGTAGAAAGTTACAAATAATTTCCATTTCATGATTATCAATGGGGCTGGTAGTTCACTTAAACTTGAAGAACAAAAAATTGGCGAATAGTACTTTTTGGATGCTCTGCATATATGTTTCTTATACTATATAGAAGCAATATATACAAAGATTTCAACCGTCTACCTGTTCTATTCATTGTTCTACTTGTAGAAAGTTACAAATAATTTCCATTTCATGATTATCAATGGGGCTCGTAGTTCACTTAAACTTGAAGAACAAAAAATTGGCGAATTGTACTGATTGGATGCTTTGCATATATGTTTCTTAGACTATATGGAAGCAATATATACAAAGATTTCAACCGTCTACCTGTTCCATTCATTGTTCTACTTGCCGAAATTTACAAATAATTTCCTTTAAAGGATTAACAATGGGGCTCGTAGTTCACTTAAACTTGAAGAACAAAAAATTGGCGAACGGTACTGTTTGGATGCTTTGCATATAGGTTTCTTAGACTATATAGAAGCAACATATACAAAGATTTCAACCGTCTACCTGTTCTATTCATTGTTCTTCTTGTCGAAAGTTACAAATAATTTCCGTTTCATGATTATCAATGGGCCTCGTTGTTCACTTAAACTTGAAGAACAAAAAATTGGCGACTGGTACTGTTTGGATGCTTTGCATATATGTTTCTTAGACTATATAGAAGCAATATATAAAAAGATTTCAACCGTCTACCAGTTGCATTCATTGTTCTACTTGTCGAAAGTTACAAATAATTTCTGATAAAGGATTAACAATGGGGTTCATTGTTCACTTAAACTTGAAGAACAAAAAATTGGCGAATGGTACTTTTTGGATGCTTTGCATATATGTTTCTTAGACTACATAGATGCAATATATACAATGATTTCAACCGTCTACCTGTTCCATTCATTGTTCTACTTGTCGCAAGTTACAAATAATTTCCGTTAAAGTATTAACAATGGGGCTCGTAGTTCACTTAAACTTGAAGATCAAATAATTGGCGAATTGTACTGTTTGGATGATTTGCATATATGTTTCTTAGACTATATAGAAGCAATATATACAAAGATTTCAACCGTCTACCTGTTCCATTCATTGTTCTACTTGTCGAAAGTTACAATTAATTTCCGTTAAAGGATTAACAATGGGGCTCGTAGTTCACTTAAACTTGAAGAACAAATAATTGGCGAATTGTACTGTTTGGATGCTTTGCATATATGTTTCTTAGACTATATAGAAGCAATAGATACAATGATTTCAACAGTCTACCTGTTCCATTCATTGTTCTACTTGTCGAAATTTACAAATAATTTCCTATAAAGGATTAACAATGGGGCTCGTAGTTCACTTAAACTTGAAGAACAAAAAATTGCCGAATGGTACTGTTTGGATGCTTTGCACATATGTTTCTTAGACTATATAGAAGCAATATATACATTGATTTCAACCGGCTACCTGTTCCATTGATTGTTCTACTTGTCGAAAGTTACAAATAATATCCGATAAAGGATTAACAATGGGGCTCATTGTTCACTTAAACTTGAAGAACAAAAAATTGGCGAATGGTACTGTTTGGATGCTTTGCATATATGTTTCTTACACTATATAGAATCAATATATACATTGATTTCAACCGTCTACCTGTTCTATTCATTGTTCTACTTGTCGAAAGTTACAAATAATTTCCGATAACGGATTAACCATTGGGGCTCATTGTTCACTTAAACTTGAAGATCAAAAAATTGGCGAATGTTACTGTTTAGATGCTTTGCATATATGTTTCTTAGACTATATAGATGCAATATATACAATGATTTCAACCGTCTACCTGTTCCATTCATTGTTCTACTTGTCGCAAGTTACAAATAATTTCCGTTAAAGTATTAACAATGGGGCTCGTAGTTCACTTAAACTTGAAGATCAAATAATTGGCGAATTGTACTGTTTGGATGATTTGCATATATGTTTCTTAGACTATATAGAAGCAATATATACAAAGATTTCAACCGTCTACCTGTTCCATTCATTGTTCTACTTGTCGAAAGTTACAATTAATTTTCGTTAAAGGATTAACAATGGGGCTCGTAGTTCACTTAAACTTGAAGAACAAATAATTGGCGAATTGTACTGTTTGGACGCTTTGCATATATGTTTCTTAGACTATATAGAAGCAATAGATACAATGATTTCAACAGTCTACCTGTTCCATTCATTGTTCTACTTGTCGAAATTTACAAATAATTTCCTATAAAGGATTAACAATGGGGCTCGTAGTTCACTTAAACTTGAAGAACAAAAAATTGCCGAATGGTACTGTTTGGATGCTTTGCATATATGTTTCTTAGACTATATAGAAGCAATATATACATTGATTTCAACCGGCTACCTGTTCCATTGATTGTTCTACTTGTCGAAAGTTACAAATAATTTCCGATAACGGATTAACCATTGGGGCTCATTGTTCACTTAAACTTGAAGATCAAAAAATTGGCGAATGTTACTGTTTAGATGCTTTGCATATAAGTTTCGTAGACTATATAGAAGCAACATATACAAAGATTTCAACCGTCTACCTGTTCTATTCATTGTTCTACTTGTAGAAAGTTACAATTAATTTCCGTTTCATGATTATCAACGGGGCTAGTTGTTCACTTAAACTTGAAGAACAAAAAATTGGCGAATGGTACTGTTTGGATGCTTTGCATATATGTTTCTTAGACTATATAGATGCAATATATACAATGATTTCAACCGTCTACCTGTTCCATTCATTGTTCTACTTGTCGCAAGTTACAAATAATTTCCGTTAAAGTATTAACAATGGGGCTCGTAGTTCACTTAAACTTGAAGATCAAATAATTGGCGAATTGTACTGTTTGGATGATTTGCATATATGTTTCTTAGACTATATAGAAGCAATATATACAAAGATTTCAACCGTCTACCTGTTCCATTCATTGTTCTACTTGTCGAAAGTTACAATTAATTTCCGTTAAAGGATTAACAATGGGGCTCGTAGTTCACTTAAACTTGAAGAACAAAAAATTGGCGAATGGTACTGTTTGGATGCTTTGCGTACATGTTTCTGAGACTATGTGGAAGCAATATATACAAAGATTTCAACCGTCTACGTGTTCCAATCATTGTTCTACTTGTCGAAATTTACAAATAATTTCCTTTAAAGGATTAACAATGGGGCTCGTTGTTCACTTAAACTTGAAGAACAAAAAAGTGGCGAATGGTACTGTTTGGATGCTTTGCATATATGTTTCTTAGACTATATAGACGCAATATATACAAGGATTTCAACCGTCTAACTGTTCCATTCATTGTTCTACTTGTCGAAAATTACAAATAATTTCCGATAAAGGATTAACCATTGGGGCTCATTGTTCACTTAAACTTGAAGAACAAAAAATTGGCGAATGGTACTGTTTGGATGCTTTGCGTACATGTTTCTTAGACTATATAGAAGCAATATATACAAAGATTTCAACCGTCTAAGTTTTCCATTCATTGTTCTACTTGTCGAAAGTTACAAATAATTTCCGATAACGGATTAACCATTGGGGCTCATTGTTCACTTAAACTTGAAGAACAAAAAATTGGCGAATTGTACTGTTTGGATGCTTTGCATATATGTTTCTTATACTATATAGAAGCAATATATACAAAGATTTCAACCGTCTACCTGTTCCATTCATTGTTCTACTTGTCGAAAGTTACAATTAATTTCCGTTAAAGGATTAACAATGGGGCTCGCAGTTCACTTAAACTTGAAGAACAAAAAATTGGCGAATGGTACTGTTTGGATGCTTTACATATATGTTTCTTATACTATATAGAAGCAATATATACAAAGATTTCAACCGTCTACCTGTTCCATTCACTGTTCTACTTGTCGAAAGTTACAATTAATTTCCGTTAAGGGATTAACAATGGGGCTCATTGCTCACTTAAACTTGAAGAACAAAAAATTGGCGAATTGTACTGTTTGGATGCTTTGCATATATGTTTCTTAGACTATATAAAAGCAATATATACAAAGATTTCAACCGTCTACCTGTTCCATTCATTGTTCTACTTGTCGAAATTTACAAATAATTTCCTTTAAAGGATTAACAATGGGGCTCGTTGTTCACTTAAACTTGAAGAACAATAAATTGGCGAATTGTACTGTTTGGATGCTTTGCATATATGTTTCTTAGACTATATAGAAGCAACATATACAAAGATTTCAACCGTCTACCTGTTCCCATTCATTGTTCTACTTGTCGAAAGTTACAATTAATTTAAGTTAAAGGATTAACAATGGGGCTCGTAGTTCACTTAAACTTGAAGTACAAAAAATTGGCGAATTGTACTGTTTGGATGCTTTGCATATATGTTTCTTAGACTATATAGAAGCAATATATACAAAGATTTCAACCGCCTACCTGTTCCATTCATTGTTCTACTTGTCGAAAGTTACAAATAATTTCCTTTAAAGGATTAACAATGGGGCTCGTAGATCACTTAAACTTGAAGAACAAAAAATTGGCGAATTGTACTGTTTGGATGCTTTGCATAGATGTTTCTTAGACTATTTAGAAGCAATATATAGAAAGATTTCACCCGTCTACCTGTACTATTCATTGTTCTACTTGTCGAAATTTACAAATAATTTCCGATAAAGGATTAACCATTGGGGCTCATTGTTCACTTGAACTTGAAGAACAAAAAATTGGCGAATGGTACTGTTTGGATGCTTTGCATATATGTTTCTTAGACTATATAGAAGCAATATATACATTGATTTCAACCGGCTACCTGTTCCATTCATTGTTCTACTTGTCGAAATTTACAAATAATTTCCGATAAAGGATTAACCATTGGGGCTCATTGTTCACTTAAACTTGAAGAACAAAAAATTGGCGAATTGTACTGTTTGGATGCTTTGCATATATGTTTCTTATACTATATAGAAGCAATATATACAAAGATTTCAACCGTCTACCTGTTCCATTCATTGTTCTACTTGTCGAAAGTTACAATTAATTTCCGTTAAAGGATTAACAATGGGGCTCGCAGTTCACTTAAACTTGAAGAACAAAAAATTGGCGAATGGTACTGTTTGGATGCTTTACATATATGTTTCTTATACTATATAGAAGCAATATATACAAAGATTTCAACCGTCTACCTGTTCCATTCACTGTTCTACTTGTCGAAAGTTACAATTAATTTCCGTTAAGGGATTAACAATGGGGCTCATTGCTCACTTAAACTTGAAGAACAAAAAATTGGCGAATTGTACTGTTTGGATGCTTTGCATATATGTTTCTTAGACTATATAAAAGCAATATATACAAAGATTTCAACCGTCTACCTGTTCCATTCATTGTTCTACTTGTCGAAATTTACAAATAATTTCCTTTAAAGGATTAACAATGGGGCTCGTTGTTCACTTAAACTTGAAGAACAATAAATTGGCGAATTGTACTGTTTGGATGCTTTGCATATATGTTTCTTAGACTATATAGAAGCAACATATACAAAGATTTCAACCGTCTACCTGTTCCCATTCATTGTTCTACTTGTCGAAAGTTACAATTAATTTAAGTTAAAGTATTAACAATGGGGCTCGTAGTTCACTTAAACTTGAAGTACAAAAAATTGGCGAATTGTACTGTTTGGATGCTTTGCATATATGTTTCTTAGACTATATAGAAGCAATATATACAAAGATTTCAACCGCCTACCTGTTCCATTCATTGTTCTACTTGTCGAAAGTTACAAATAATTTCCTTTAAAGGATTAACAATGGGGCTCGTAGATCACTTAAACTTGAAGAACAAAAAATTGGCGAATTGTACTGTTTGGATGCTTTGCATAGATGTTTCTTAGACTATTTAGAAGCAATATATAGAAAGATTTCACCCGTCTACCTGTACTATTCATTGTTCTACTTGTCGAAATTTACAAATAATTTCCGATAAAGGATTAACCATTGGGGCTCATTGTTCACTTGAACTTGAAGAACAAAAAATTGGCGAATGGTACTGTTTGGATGCTTTGCATATATGTTTCTTAGACTATATAGAAGCAATATATACATTGATTTCAACCGGCTACCTGTTCCATTCATTGTTCTACTTGTCGAAATTTACAAATAATTTCCGATAAAGGATTAACCATTGGGGCTCATTGTTCACTTAAACTTGAAGAACAAAAAATTGGCGAATTGTACTGTTTGGATGCTTTGCATATATGTTTCTTATACTATATAGAAGCAATATATACAAAGATTTCAACCGTCTACCTGTTCCATTCATTGTTCTACTTGTCGAAAGTTACAATTAATTTCCGTTAAAGGATCAACAATGGGGCTCGCAGTTCACTTAAACTTGAAGAACAAAAAATTGGCGAATGGTACTGTTTGGATGCTTTACATATATGTTTCTTATACTATATAGAAGCAATATATACAAAGATTTCAACCGTCTACCTGTTCCATTCACTGTTCTACTTGTCGAAATTTACAATTAATTTCCGTTAAGGGATTAACAATGGGGCTCATTGCTCACTTAAACTTGAAGAACAAAAAATTGGCGAATTGTACTGTTTGGATGCTTTGCATATATGTTTCTTAGACTATATAAAAGCAATATATACAAAGATTTCAACCGTCTACCTGTTCCATTCATTGTTCTACTTGTCGAAAGTTACAAATAATTTCCTTTAAAGGATTAACAATGGGGCTCATTGCTCACTTAAACTTGAAGAACAAAAAAGTGGCGAATGGTACTGTTTGGATGCTTTGCATATATGTTTCTTAGATTATATAGAAGCAATATATACATTGATTTCAACCGTCTACCTGTTCCATTCATTGTTCTACTTGTCGCAAGTTACAAATAAATTCCGTTAAAGTATTAACAATTGGGCTCGTAGTTCACTTAAACTTGAAGATCAAATAATTGGCGAATTGTACTGTTTGGATGATTTGCATATATGTTTCTTAGACTTTATAGAAGCAATATATACAAAGATTTCAACCGTCTACCTGTTCCATTCATTGTTCTACTTGTCGAAAGTTACAAATAATTTCCGTTAAGGCATTAACAATGGGGCTCGTAGTTCACTTAAACTTGAAGAGCAAAAAATTGTCGAATTGTACTGTTTGGATGCTTTGCATATATGTTTCTTAGATTATATAGAAGCAATATATACAAATATTTCAACCGTCTAAGTTTTCCATTCATTGTTCTACTTGTCGAAAATTACAAATAATTTCCGATAAAGGATTAACCATTGGAGCTCATTGTTCACTTAAACTTGAAGAACAAAAAATTGGCGAATGGTACTGTTTGGATGCTTTGCGTACATGTTTCTTAGACTATATAGAAGCAATATATACAAAGATTTCAACCGTCTAAGTTTTCCATTCATTGTTATACTTGTCGAAAGTTACAAATAATTTCCGATAAAGGATTAACCATTGGGGCTCATTGTTCACTTAAACTTGAAGAACAAAAAATTGGCGAATTGTACTGTTTGGATGCTTTGCATATATGTTTCTTATACTATATAGAAGCAATATATACAAAGATTTCAACCGTCTACCTGTTCCATTCGTTGTTCTACTTCTCGAAAGTTACAATTAATTTCCGTTAAAGGATTAACAATGGGGCTCGCAGTTCACTTAAACTTGAAGAACAAAAAATTGGCGAATGGTACTGTTTGGATGCTTTGCATATATGTTTCTTATACTATATAGAAGCAATATATACAAAGATTTCAACCGTCTACCTGTTCCATTCACTGTTCTACTTGTCGAAAGTTACAATTAATTTCCGTTAAGGGATTAACAATGGGGCTCGTAGTTCACTTAAACTTGACGAACAAAAAATTGGCGAATGGTACTGTTTGGATGCTTTGCATATATGTTTCTTAGACTATATAGAAGCAATATATACATTGATTTCAACCGGCTACCTGTTCCATTCATTGTTCTACTTGTCGAAATTTACAAATAATTTCCGATAAAGGATTAACCATTGGGGCTCATTGTTCACTTAAACTTGAAGAACAAAAAATTGGCGAATTGTACTGTTTGGATGCTTTGCATATATGTTTCTTAGACTATATAGAAGCAATATATACAAAGATTTCAACCGGCTACCAGTTCCATTCATTGTTCTACTTGTCGAAATTTACGAATAATTTCCGATAAAGGATTAACCATTGAGGCTCATTGCTCACTTAAACTTGAAGAACAAAAAATTGGCGAATTGTACTGTTTGGATGCTTTGCATATATGTTTCTTAGACTATATAGAAGCAATATATACAAAGATTTCAACCGTCTACCTGTTCCGTTCATTGTTCTACTTGTCGAAAGTTACAAATAATTTCCTTTAAAGGATTAACAATGGGGCTCGTTGTTCACTTAAACTTGAAGAACAATAAATTGGCGAATTGTACTGTTTGGATGCTTTGCATATATGTTTCTTAGACTATATAGAAGCAATATATACAAAGATTTCAACCGTCTACCTGTTCCATTCATTGTTCTACTTGTCGAAAGTTACAATTAATTTCCGTTAAAGGATTAACAATGGGGCTCGTAGTTCACTTAAACTTGAAGTACAAAAAATTGGCGAATTGTACTGTTTGGATGCTTTGCATATATGTTTCGTAGACTATATAGAAGCAATATATACAATTTTTTCAACCGTCTACAAGATCCATTCATTGTTCTACTTGTCGAAATTTACAAATAATTTCCTTTAAAGGATTAAGAATGGGGCTCGTAGTTCACTTAAACTTGAAGAACAAAAAATTGGCGAATTGTACTGTTTGGATGCTTTGCATAGATGTTTCTTAGACTATTTAGAAGCAATATATAGAAAGATTTCACCCGTCTACCTGTACTATTCATTGTTCTACTTGTCGAAATTTACAAATAATTTCCAATAAAGGATTAACCATTGGGGCTCATTGTTCACTTAAACTTGAAGAACAAAAAATTGGCGAATGGTACTGTTTGGATGCTTTGCATATATGTTTCTTAGACTATATAGAAGCAATATATACATTGATTTCAACCGGCTACCTGTTCCATTCATTGTTCTACTTGTCGAAATTTACAAATAATTTCCGATAAAGGATTAACCATTGGGGCTCATTGTTCACTTAAACTTGAAGAACAAAAAATTGGCGAATTGTACTGTTTGGATGCTTTGCATATATGTTTCTTAGACTATATAGAAGCAATATATACAAAGATTTCAACCGGCTACCAGTTCCATTCACTGTTCTACTTGTCGAAATTTACAAATAATTTCCGATAAAGGATTAACCATAGGGGCTCATTGCTCACTTAAACTTGAAGAACAAAAAATTGGCGAATTGTACTGTTTGGATGCTTTGCATATATGTTTCTTAGACTATATAAAAGCAATATATACAAAGATTTCAACCGTCTACCTGTTCCATTCATTGTTCTACTTGTCGAAAGTTACAAATAATTTCCTTTAAAAGATTAACAATGGGGCTCGTTGTTCACTTAAACTTGAAGAACAATAAATTGGAGAATTGTACTGTTTGGATGCTTTGCATATATGTTTCTTAGACTATATAGAAGCAACATATACAAAGATTTCAACCGTCTACCTGTTCCATTCATTGTTCTACTTGTCGAAAGTTACAATTAATTTCCGTTAAAGGATTAACAATGGGGCTCGTAGTTCACTTAAACTTGAAGTACAAAAAATTGGCGAATGTTACTGTTTAGATGCTTTGCATATAAGTTTCTTAGACTATATAGAAGCAACATATACAAAGATTTCAACCGTCTACCTGTTCTATTCATTGTTCTACTTGTCGAAATTTACAAATAATTTCCTTTAAAGGATTAACAATGGGGCTCGTAGTTCACTTAAAGTTGAAGAACAAAAAATTGGCGAATGGTACTGTTTGGATTCTTTGCATATATGTTTCTTAGACTATTTAGATGCAATATATAGAAAGATTTCACCCGTCTACCTGTACTATTCATTGTTCTACTTGTAGAAAGTTACAAATAATTTCCATTTCATGATTATCAATGGGGCTGGTAGTTCACTTAAACTTGAAGAACAAAAAATTGGCGAATAGTACTGTTTGGATGCTCTGCATATATGTTTCTTATACTATATAGAAGCAATATATACAAAGATTTCAACCGTCTACCTGTTCTATTCATTGTTCTACTTGTAGAAAGTTACAAATAATTTCCATTTCATGATTATCAATGGGGCTCGTAGTTCACTTAAACTTGAAGAACAAAAAATTGGCGAATTGTACTGATTGGATGCTTTGCATATATGTTTCTTAGACTATATGGAAGCAATATATACAAAGATTTCAACCGTCTACCTGTTCCATTCATTGTTCTACTTGCCGAAATTTACAAATAATTTCCTTTAAAGGATTAACAATGGGGCTCGTAGTTCACTTAAACTTGAAGAACAAAAAATTGGCGAACGGTACTGTTTGGATGCTTTGCATATAGGTTTCTTAGACTATATAGAAGCAACATATACAAAGATTTCAACCGTCTACCTGTTCTATTCATTGTTCTTCTTGTCGAAAGTTACAAATAATTTCCGTTTCATGATTATCAATGGGCCTCGTTGTTCACTTAAACTTGAAGAACAAAAAATTGGCGACTGGTACTGTTTGGATGCTTTGCATATATGTTTCTTAGACTATATAGAAGCAATATATAAAAAGATTTCAACCGTCTACCAGTTGCATTCATTGTTCTACTTGTCGAAAGTTACAAATAATTTCTGATAAAGGATTAACAATGGGGTTCATTGTTCACTTAAACTTGAAGAACAAAAAATTGGCGAATGGTACTTTTTGGATGCTTTGCATATATGTTTCTTAGACTATATAGATGCAATATATACAATGATTTCAACCGTCTACCTGTTCCATTCATTGTTCTACTTGTCGCAAGTTACAAATAATTTCCGTTAAATTATTAACAATGGGGCTCGTAGTTCACTTAAACTTGAAGATCAAATAATTGGCGAATTGTACTGTTTGGATGATTTGCATATATGTTTCTTAGACTATATAGAAGCAATATATACAAAGATTTCAACCGTCTACCTGTTCCATTCATTGTTCTACTTGTCGAAAGTTACAATTAATTTCCGTTAAAGGATTAACAATGGGGCTCGTAGTTCACTTAAACTTGAAGAACAAATAATTGGCGAATTGTACTGTTTGGACGCTTTGCATATATGTTTCTTAGACTATATAGAAGCAATAGATACAATGATTTCAACAGTCTACCTGTTCCATTCATTGTTCTACTTGTCGAAATTTACAAATAATTTCCTATAAAGGATTAACAATGGGGCTCGTAGTTCACTTAAACTTGAAGAACAAAAAATTGCCGAATGGTACTGTTTGGATGCTTTGCACATATGTTTCTTAGACTATATAGAAGCAATATATACATTGATTTCAACCGGCTACCTGTTCCATTGATTGTTCTACTTGTCGAAAGTTACAAATAATATCCGATAAAGGATTAACAATGGGGCTCATTGTTCACTTAAACTTGAAGAACAAAAAATTGGCGAATGGTACTGTTTGGATGCTTTGCATATATGTTTCTTACACTATATAGAATCAATATATACATTGATTTCAACCGTCTACCTGTTCTATTCATTGTTCTACTTGTCGAAAGTTACAAATAATTTCCGATAACGGATTAACCATTGGGGCTCATTGTTCACTTAAACTTGAAGATCAAAAAATTGGCGAATGTTACTGTTTAGATGCTTTGCATATAAGTTTCGTAGACTATATAGAAGCAACATATACAAAGATTTCAACCGTCTACCTGTTCTATTCATTGTTCTACTTGTAGAAAGTTACAAATAATTTCCGTTTCATGATTATCAATGGGGCTAGTTGTTCACTTAAACTTGAAGAACAAAAAATTGGCGAATGGTACTGTTTGGATGCTTTGCATATATGTTTCTTAGACTATATAGATGCAATATATACAATGAGTTCAACCGTCTACCTGTTCCATTCATTGTTCTACTTGTCGCAAGTTACAAATAATTTCCGTTAAAGTATTAACAATGGGGCTCGTAGTTCACTTAAACTTGAAGATCAAATAATTGGCGAATTGTACTGTTTGGATGATTTGCATATATGTTTCTTAGACTATATAGAAGCAATATATACAAAGATTTCAACCGTCTACCTGTTCCATTCATTGTTCTACTTGTCGAAAGTTACAATTAATTTCCGTTAAAGGATTAACAATGGGGCTCGTAGTTCACTCAAACTTGAAGAACAAATAATTGGCGAATTGTACTGTTTGGACGCTTTGCATATATGTTTCTTAGACTATATAGAAGCAATAGATACAATGATTTCAACAGTCTACCTGTTCCATTCATTGTTCTACTTGTCGAAATTTACAAATAATTTCCTATAAAGGATTAACAATGGGGCTCGTAGTTCACTTAAACTTGAAGAACAAAAAATTGCCGAATGGTACTGTTTGGATGCTTTGCATATATGTTTCTTAGACTATATAGAAGCAATATATACATTGATTTCAACCGGCTACCTGTTCCATTGATTGTTCTACTTGTCGAAAGTTACAAATAATTTCCGATAACGGATTAACCATTGGGGCTCATTGTTCACTTAAACTTGAAGATCAAAAAATTGGCGAATGTTACTGTTTAGATGCTTTGCATATAAGTTTCGTAGACTATATAGAAGCAACATATACAAAGATTTCAACCGTCTACCTGTTCTATTCATTGTTCTACTTGTAGAAAGTTACAATTAATTTCCGTTTCATGATTATCAACGGGGCTAGTTGTTCACTTAAACTTGAAGAACAAAAAATTGGCGGATGGTACTGTTTGGATTCTTTGCATATATGTTTCTTAGACTATATAGATGCAATATATACAATGATTTCAACCGTCTACCTGTTCCATTCATTGTTCTACTTGTCGCAAGTTACAAAAAATTTCCGTTAAAGTATTAACAATGGGGCTCGTAGTTCACTTAAACTTGAAGATCAAATAATTGGCGAATTGTACTGTTTGGATGATTTGCATATATGTTTCTTAGACTATATAGAAGCAATATATACAAAGATTTCAACCGTCTACCTGTTCCATTCATTGTTCTACTTGTCGAAAGTTACAATTAATTTCCGTTAAAGGATTAACAATGGGGCTCGTAGTTCACTTAAACTTGAAGAACAAAAAATTGGCGAATGGTACTGTTTGGATGCTTTGCGTACATGTTTCTGAGACTATGTGGAAGCAATATATACAAAGATTTCAACCGTCTACGTGTTCCAATCATTGTTCTACTTGTCGAAATTTACAAATTACTTCCTTTAAAGGATTAACAATGGGGCTCGTTGTTCACTTAAACTTGAAGAACAAAAAAGTGGCGAATGGTACTGTTTGGATGCTTTGCATATATGTTTCTTAGACTATATAGACGCAATATATACAAGAATTTCAACCGTCTACCTGTTCCATTCATTGTTCTACTTGTCGAAATTTACAAATAATTTCCGTTAAAGGATTAACAATGGGGCTCGTAGTTCACTTATCTTGAAGAACAAATAATTGGCGAATTGTACTGTTTGGACGCTTTGCATATATGTTTCTTAGACTATATAGAAGCAATAGATACAATGATTTCAACAGTCTACCTGTTCCATTCATTGTTCTACTTGTCGAAAGTTACAATTAATTTCCGTTAAAGGATTAACAATGGGGCTCGTAGTTCACTTAAACTTGAAGAACATTAAATTGGCGAATGGTACCGTTTGGATGCTTTGCGTACATGTTTCTGAGACTATATGGAAGCAATATATACAAAGATTTCAACCGTCTACGTGTTCCAATCATTGTTCTACTTGTCGAAATTTACAAATAATTTCCTTTAAAGGATTAACAATGGGGCTCGTTGTTCACTTAAACTTGAAGAACAAAAAAGTGGCGAATGGTACTGTTTGGATGCTTTGCATATATGTTTCTTAGACTATATAGACGCAATATATACAAGGATTTCAACCGTCTAACTGTTCCATTCATTGTTCTACTTGTCGAAAATTACAAATAATTTCCGATAAAGGATTAACCATTGGGGCTCATTGTTCACTTAAACTTGAAGAACAAAAAATTGGCGAATGGTACTGTTTGGATGCTTTGCGTACATGTTTCTTAGACTATATAGAAGCAATATATACAAAGATTTCAACCGTCTAAATTTTCCATTCATTGTTCTACTTGTCGAAAGTAACAAATAATTTCCGATAACGGATTAACCATTGGGGCTCATTGTTCACTTAAACTTGAAGAACAAAAAATTGGCGAATTGTACTGTTTGGATGCTTTGCATATATGTTTCTTATACTATATAGAAGCAATATATACAAAGATTTCAACCGTCTACCTGTTCCATTCATTGTTCTACTTGTCGAAAGTTACAATTAATTTCCGTTAAAGGATTAACAATGGGGCTCGCAGTTCACTTAAACTTGAAGAACAAAAAATTGGCGAATGGTACTGTTTGGATGCTTTACATATATGTTTCTTATACTATATAGAAGCAATATATACAAAGATTTCAACCGTCTACCTGTTCCATTCACTGTTCTACTTGTCGAAAGTTACAATTAATTTCCGTTAAGGGATTAACAATGGGGCTCATTGCTCACTTAAACTTGAAGAACAAAAAATTGGCGAATTGTACTGTTTGGATGCTTTGCATATATGTTTATTAGACTATATAAAAGCAATATATACAAAGATTTCAACCGTCTACCTGTTCCATTCATTGTTCTACTTGTCGAAATTTACAAATAATTTCCTTTAAAGGATTAACAATGGGGCTCGTTGTTCACTTAAACTTGAAGAACAATAATTTGGCGAATTGTACTGTTTGGATGCTTTGCATATATGTTTCTTAGACTATATAGAAGCAACATATACAAAGATTTCAACCGTCTACCTGTTCCCATTCATTGTTCTACTTGTCGAAAGTTACAATTAATTTAAGTTAAAGGATTAACAATGGGGCTCGTAGTTCACTTAAACTTGAAGTACAAAAAATTGGCGAATTGTACTGTTTGGATGCTTTGCATATATGTTTCTTAGACTATATAGAAGCAATATATACAAAGATTTCAACCGCCTACCTGTTCCATTCATTGTTCTACTTGTCGAAAGTTACAAATAATTTCCTTTAAAGGATTAACAATGGGGCTCGTAGATCACTTAAACTTGAAGAACAAAAAATTGGCGAATTGTACTGTTTGGATGCTTTGCATAGATGTTTCTTAGACTATTTAGAAGCAATATATAGAAAGATTTCACCCGTCTACCTGTACTATTCATTGTTCTACTTGTCGAAATTTACAAATAATTTCCGATAAAGGATTAACCATTGGGGCTCATTGTTCACTTGAACTTGAAGAACAAAAAATTGGCGAATGGTACTGTTTGGATGCTTTGCATATATGTTTCTTAGACTATATAGAAGCAATATATACATTGATTTCAACCGGCTACCTGTTCCATTCATTGTTCTACTTGTCGAAATTTACAAATAATTTCCGATAAAGGATTAACCATTGGGGCTCATTGTTCACTTAAACTTGAAGAACAAAAAATTGGCGAATTGTACTGTTTGGATGCTTTGCATATATGTTTCTTATACTATATAGAAGCAATATATACAAAGATTTCAACCGTCTACCTGTTCCATTCATTGTTCTACTTGTCGAAAGTTACAATTAATTTCCGTTAAAGGATTAACAATGGGGCTCGCAGTTCACTTAAACTTGAAGAACAAAAAATTGGCGAATGGTACTGTTTGGATGCTTTACATATATGTTTCTTATACTATATAGAAGCAATATATACAAAGATTTCAACCGTCTACCTGTTCCATTCACTGTTCTACTTGTCGAAAGTTACAATTAATTTCCGTTAAGGGATTAACAATGGGGCTCATTGCTCACTTAAACTTGAAGAACAAAAAATTGGCGAATTGTACTGTTTGGATGCTTTGCATATATGTTTCTTAGACTATATAAAAGCAATATATACAAAGATTTCAACCGTCTACCTGTTCCATTCATTGTTCTACTTGTCGAAATTTACAAATAATTTCCTTTAAAGGATTAACAATGGGGCTCGTTGTTCACTTAAACTTGAAGAACAATAAATTGGCGAATTGTACTGTTTGGATGCTTTGCATATATGTTTCTTAGACTATATAGAAGCAACATATACAAAGATTTCAACCGTCTACCTGTTCCCATTCATTGTTCTACTTGTCGAAAGTTACAATTAATTTAAGTTAAAGGATTAACAATGGGGATCGTAGTTCACTTAAACTTGAAGTACAAAAAATTGGCGAATTGTACTGTTTGGATGCTTTGCATATATGTTTCTTAGACTATATAGAAGCAATATATACAAAGATTTCAACCGCCTACCTGTTCCATTCATTGTTCTACTTGTCGAAAGTTACAAATAATTTCCTTTAAAGGATTAACAATGGGGCTCGTAGATCACTTAAACTTGAAGAACAAAAAATTGGCGAATTGTACTGTTTGGATGCTTTGCATAGATGTTTCTTAGACTATTTAGAAGCAATATATAGAAAGATTTCACCCGTCTACCTGTACTATTCATTGTTCTACTTGTCGAAATTTACAAATAATTTCCGATAAAGGATTAACCATTGGGGCTCATTGTTCACTTGAACTTGAAGAACAAAAAATTGGCGAATGGTACTGTTTGGATGCTTTGCATATATGTTTCTTAGACTATATAGAAGCAATATATACATTGATTTCAACCGGCTACCTGTTCCATTCATTGTTCTACTTGTCGAAATTTACAAATAATTTCCGATAAAGGATTAACCATTGGGGCTCATTGTTCACTTAAACTTGAAGAACAAAAAATTGGCGAATTGTACTGTTTGGATGCTTTGCATATATGTTTCTTATACTATATAGAAGCAATATATACAAAGATTTCAACCGTCTACCTGTTCCATTCATTGTTCTACTTGTCGAAAGTTACAATTAATTTCCGTTAAAGGATTAACAATGGGGCTCGCAGTTCACTTAAACTTGAAGAACAAAAAATTGGCGAATGGTACTGTTTGGATGCTTTACATATATGTTTCTTATACTATATAGAAGCAATATATACAAAGATTTCAACCGTCTACCTGTTCCATTCACTGTTCTACTTGTCGAAAGTTACAATTAATTTCCGTTAAGGGATTAACAATGGGGCTCATTGCTCACTTAAACTTGAAGAACAAAAAATTGGCGAATTGTACTGTTTGGATGCTTTGCATATATGTTTCTTAGACTATATAGAAGCAATATATACAAAGATTTCAACCGTCTACCTGTTCCATTCATTGTTCTACTTGTCGAAAGTTACAAATAATTTCCTTTAAAGGATTAACAATGGGGCTCGTTGTTCACTTAAACTTGAAGAACAATAAATTGGCGAATTGTACTGTTTGGATGATTTGCATATATGTTTCTTAGACTTTATAGAAGCAATATATACAAAGATTTCAACCGTCTACCTGTTCCATTCATTGTTCTACTTGTCGAAAGTTACAAATAATTTCCGTTAAGGCATTAACAATGGGGCTAATTGTTCACTTAACCTTGAAGAACAAAAAATTGGCGAATTGTACTGTTTGGATGCTTTGCATATATGTTTCTTAGACTATATAGAAGCAATATATACAAAGATTTCAACCGTCTACCTGTTCCATTCATTGTTCTACTTGTCGAAAGTTACAAATAATTTCCTTTAAAGGATTAACAATGGGGCTCGTTGTTCACTTAAACTTGAAGAACAATAAATTGGCGAATTGTACTGTTTGGATGATTTGCATATATGTTTCTTAGACTTTATAGAAGCAATATATACAAAGATTTCAACCGTCTACCTGTTCCATTCGTTGTTCTACTTCTCGAAAGTTACAATTAATTTCCGTTAAAGGATTAACAATGGGGCTCGCAGTTCACTTAAACTTGAAGAACAAAAAATTGGCGAATGGTACTGTTTGGATGCTTTGCATATATGTTTCTTATACTATATAGAAGCAATATATACAAAGATTTCAACCGTCTACCTGTTCCATTCACTGTTCTACTTCTCGAAAGTTACAATTAATTTCCGTTAAAGGATTAACAATGGGGCTCGCAGTTCACTTAAACTTGAAGAACAAAAAATTGGCGAATGGTACTGTTTGGATGCTTTGCATATATGTTTCTTATACTATATAGAAGCAATATATACAAAGATTTCAACCGTCTACCTGTTCCATTCACTGTTCTACTTGTCGAAAGTTACAATTAATTTCCGTTAAGGGATTAACAATGGGGCTCGTAGTTCACTTAAACTTGACGAACAAAAAATTGGCGAATGGTACTGTTTGGATGCTTTGCATATATGTTTCTTAGACTATATAGAAGCAATATATACATTGATTTCAACCGGCTACCTGTTCCATTCATTGTTCTACTTGTCGAAATTTACAAATAATTTCCGATAAAGGATTAACCATTGGGGCTCATTGTTCACTTAAACTTGAAGAACAAAAAATTGGCGAATTGTACTGTTTGGATGCTTTGCATATATGTTTCTTAGACTATATAGAAGCAATATATACAAAGATTTCAACCGGCTACCAGTTCCATTCATTGTTCTACTTGTCGAAATTTACAAATAATTTCCGATAAAGGATTAACCATTGTGGCTCATTGCTCACTTAAACTTGAAGAACAAAAAATTGGCGAATTGTACTGTTTGGATGCTTTGCATATATGTTTCTTAGACTATATAGAAGCAATATATACAAAGATTTCAACCGTCTACCTGTTCCATTCATTGTTCTACTTGTCGAAAGTTACAAATAATTTCCTTTAAAGGATTAACAATGGGGCTCGTTGTTCACTTAAACTTGAAGAACAATAAATTGGCGAATTGTACTGTTTGGATGATTTGCATATATGTTTCTTAGACTTTATAGAAGCAATATATACAAAGATTTCAACCGTCTACCTGTTCCATTCATTGTTCTACTTGTCGAAAGTTACAAATAATTTCCGTTAAGGCATTAACAATGGGGCTCGTAGTTCACTTAAACTTGAAGAGCAAAAAATTGTCGAATTGTACTGTTTGGATGCTTTGCATATATGTTTCTTAGATTATATAGAAGCAATATATACAAATATTTCAACCGTCTAACTGTTCCATTCATTGTTCTACTTGTCGAAAATTACAAATAATTTCCGATAAAGGATTAACCATTGGGGCTCATTGTTCACTTAAACTTGAAGAACAAAAAATTGGCGAATGGTACTGTTTGGATGCTTTGCGTACATGTTTCTTAGACTATATAGAAGCAGTATATACAAAGATTTCAACCGTCTAAGTTTTCCATTCATTGTTCTACTTGTCGAAAGTTACAAATAATTTCCGATAACGGATTGACCATTGGGGCTCATTGTTCACTTAAACTTGAAGAACAAAAAATTGGCGAATTGTACTGTTTGGATGCTTTGCATATATGTTTCTTATACTATATAGAAGCAATATATACAAAGATTTCAACCGTCTACCTGTTCCATTCATTGTTCTACTTGTCGAAAGTTACAATTAATTTCCGTTAAAGGATTAACAATGGGGCTCGCAGTTCACTTAAACTTGAAGAACAAAAAATTGGCGAATGGTACTGTTTGGATGCTTTACATATATGTTTCTTATACTATATAGAAGCAATATATACAAAGATTTCAACCGTCTACCTGTTCCATTCACTGTTCTACTTGTCGAAAGTTACAATTAATTTCCGTTAAGGGATTAACAATGGGGCTCGTAGTTCACTTAAACTTGAAGAACAAAAAATTGGCGAATGGTACTGTTTGGATGCTTTGCATATATGTTTCTTAGACTATATAGAAGCAATATATACATTGATTTCAACCGGCTACCTGTTCCATTCATTGTTCTACTTGTCGAAATTTACAAATAATTTCCGATAAAGGATTAACCATTGGGGCTCATTGTTCACTTAAACTTGAAGAACAAAAAATTGGCGAATTGTACTGTTTGGATGCTTTGCATATATGTTTCTTAGACTATATAGAAGCAATATATACAAAGATTTCAACCGGCTACCAGTTCCATTCATTGTTCTACTTGTCGAAATTTACGAATAATTTCCGATAAAGGATTAACCATTGAGGCTCATTGCTCACTTAAACTTGAAGAACAAAAAATTGGCGAATTGTACTGTTTGGATGCTTTGCATATATGTTTCTTAGACTATATAGAAGCAATATGTACAAAGATTTCAACCGTCTACCTGTTCCGTTCATTGTTCTACTTGTCGAAAGTTACAAATAATTTCCTTTAAAGGATTAACAATGGGGCTCGTTGTTCACTTAAACTTGAAGAACAATAAATTGGCGAATTGTACTGTTTGGATGCTTTGCATATATGTTTCTTAGACTATATAGAAGCAATATATACAAAGATTTCAACCGTCTACCTGTTCCATTCATTGTTCTACTTGTCGAAAGTTACAATTAATTTCCGTTAAAGGATTAACAATGGGGCTCGTAGTTCACTTAAACTTGAAGTACAAAAAATTGGCGAATTGTACTGTTTGGATGCTTTGCATATATGTTTCGTAGACTATATAGAAGCAATATATACAATTTTTTCAACCGTCTACAAGATCCATTCATTGTTCTACTTGTCGAAATTTACAAATAATTTCCTTTAAAGGATTAAGAATGGGGCTCGTAGTTCACTTAAACTTGAAGAACAAAAAATTGGCGAATTGTACTGTTTGGATGCTTTGCATAGATGTTTCTTAGACTATTTAGAAGCAATATATAGAAAGATTTCACCCGTCTACCTGTACTATTCATTGTTCTACTTGTCGAAATTTACAAATAATTTCCAATAAAGGATTAACCATTGGGGCTCATTGTTCACTTAAACTTGAAGAACAAAAAATTGGCGAATGGTACTGTTTGGATGCTTTGCATATATGTTTCTTAGACTATATAGAAGCAATATATACATTGATTTCAACCGGCTACCTGTTCCATTCATTGTTCTACTTGTCGAAATTTACAAATAATTTCCGATAAAGGATTAACCATTGGGGCTCATTGTTCACTTAAACTTGAAGAACAAAAAATTGGCGAATTGTACTGTTTGGATGCTTTGCATATATGTTTCTTAGACTATATAGAAGCAATATATACAAAGATTTCAACCGGCTACCAGTTCCATTCACTGTTCTACTTGTCGAAATTTACAAATAATTTCCGATAAAGGATTAACCATAGGGGCTCATTGCTCACTTAAACTTGAAGAACAAAAAATTGGCGAATTGTACTGTTTGGATGCTTTGCATATATGTTTCTTAGACTATATAAAAGCAATATATACAAAGATTTCAACCGTCTACCTGTTCCATTCATTGTTCTACTTGTCGAAAGTTACAAATAATTTCCTTTAAAAGATTAACAATGGGGCTCGTTGTTCACTTAAACTTGAAGAACAATAAATTGGCGAATTGTACTGTTTGGATGCTTTGCATATATGTTTCTTAGACTATATAGAAGCAACATATACAAAGATTTCAACCGTCTACCTGTTCCATTCATTGTTCTACTTGTCGAAAGTTACAATTAATTTCCGTTAAAGGATTAACAATGGGGCTCGTAGTTCACTTAAACTTGAAGTACAAAAAATTGGCGAATTGTACTGTTTGGATGCTTTGCATACATGTTTCGTAGACTATATAGAAGCAATATATACAATTTTTTCAACCGTCTACATGATCCATTCATTGTTCTACTTGTCGAAATTTACAAATAATTTCCTTTAAAGGATTAACAATGGGGCTCGTAGTTCACTTAAACTTGAAGAACAAAAAATTGGCGAATTGTACTGTTTGGATGCTTTGCATAGATGTTTCTTAGACTATTTAGAAGCAATATATAGAAAGATTTCACCCGTCTACCTGTACTATTCATTGTTCTACTTGTCGAAATTTACAAATAATTTCCGATAAAGGATTAACCATTGGGGCTCATTGTTCACTTAAACATGAAGAACAAAAAATTGGCGAATGGTACTGTTTGGATGCTTTGCATATATGTTTCTTAGACTATATAGAAGCAATATATACATTGATTTCAACCGGCTACCTGTTCCATTCATTGTTCTACTTGTCGAAATTTACAAATAATTTCCGATAAAGGATTAACCATTGGGGCTCATTGTTCACATAAACTTGAAGAACAAAAAATTGGCGAATTGTACTGTTTGGATGCTTGCATATATGTTTCTTAGACTATATAGAAGCAATATATACAAAGATTTCAACCGGCTACCAGTTCCATTCATTGTTCTACTTGTCGAAAGTTACAAATAATTTCCGTTAAGGGATTAACAATGGGGATCGTAGTTTACTTAAACTTGAAGAACAAAAAATTGGCGAATTGTACTGTTTGGATGCTTTGCATAGATGTTTCTTAGACTATTTAGAAGCAATATATAGAAAGATTACACCCGTATACCTGTACTATTCATTGTTCTACTTGTAGAAAGTTACAAATAGTTTCCATTTCATGATTATCAATGGGGCTCGCTGTTCACTTAAACTTGAAGATCAAAAAATTGGCGATTGTTACTGTTTAGATGCTTTGCATATATGTTTCTTAGATTATATAGAAGCAATATATACAAAGATTTCAACCGTCTACCAGTTCCATTCATTGTTCTACTTGTCGAAAGTTACAAATAATTACCGATAAAGGATTAACCATTGGGGCTCATTGTTCACTTAAACTTGAAGGACAAAAAATTGGCGAATTGTACTGTTTGGATGCTTTGCATATATGTTTCTTAGACTATATAGAAGCAATATATACAAAGATTTCAACCGTCTACCTGTTCAATTCATTGTTCTACTTGTCGAAAGTTACAAATATTTTCCGATAAAGGATTAACAATGGGGCTCATTGTTCACATAAACTTGAAGAACAAAAAATTGGCGAATTGTACTGTTTGGATGCTTTGCATATATGTTTCTTAGACTATATAGAAGCAATATATACAAAGATTTCAACCGGCTACCAGTTCCATTCATTGTTCTACTTGTCGAAAGTTACAAATAATTTCCGTTAAGGGATTAACAATGGGGATCGTAGTTTACTTAAACTTGAAGAACAAAAAATTGGCGAATTGTACTGTTTGGATGCTTTGCATAGATGTTTCTTAGACTATTTAGAAGCAATATATAGAAAGATTACACCCGTATACCTGTACTATTCATTGTTCTACTTGTAGAAAGTTACAAATAGTTTCCATTTCATGATTATCAATGGGGCTCGCTGTTCACTTAAACTTGAAGATCAAAAAATTGGCGATTGTTACTGTTTAGATGCTTTGCATATATGTTTCTTAGATTATATAGAAGCAATATATACAAAGATTTCAACCGTCTACCAGTTCCATTCATTGTTCTACTTGTCGAAAGTTACAAATAATTACCGATAAAGGATTAACCATTGGGGCTCATTGTTCACTTAAACTTGAAGGACAAAAAATTGGCGAATTGTACTGTTTGGATGCTTTGCATATATGTTTCTTAGACTATATAGAAGCAATATATACAAAGATTTCAACCGTCTACCTGTTCAATTCATTGTTCTACTTGTCGAAAGTTACAAATATTTTCCGATAAAGGATTAACAATGGGGCTCATTGTTCACTTAAACTTGAAGGACAAAAAATTGGCGAATGGTACTGTTTGGATGCTTTGCGTGCTTGTTTCTTAGACTATATGGAAGCAATATATACAAGGATTTCAACCGTCTACCTGTTCGATTCATTGTTCTACTTGTCGAAAGTTACAAATAATTTCCGATAAAGGATTAACAATGGGGCTCATTGTTCACTTAAACTTGAAGAACAAAAAATTGGCGAATTGTACTGTTTGGATGCTTTGCATATATGTTTCGTAGACTATATAGAAGCAATATATACAATTTTTTCAACCGTCTACAAGATCCATTCATTGTTCTACTTGTCGAAATTTACAAATAATTTCCTTTAAAGGATTAACAATGGGGCTCGTAGTTCACTTAAACTTGAAGAACAAAAAATTGGCGAATTGTACTGTTTGAATGCTTTGCATATATGTTTCTTAGACTATATAGAAGCAATATATACAAAGATTTCAACCGTCTACCTGTTCAATTCATTGTTCTACTTGTCGAAAGTTACAAATATTTTCCGATAAAGGATTAACAATGGGGCTCATTGTTCACTTAAACTTGAAGGACAAAAAATTGGCGAATGGTACTGTTTGGATGCTTTGCGTGCTTGTTTCTTAGACTATATGGAAGCAATATATACAAGGATTTCAACCGTCTACCTGTTCGATTCATTGTTCCACTTGTCGAAAGTTACAAATAATTTCCGATAAAGGATTAACAATGGGGCTCATTGTTCACTTAAACTTGAAGGACAAAAAATTGGCGAATGGTACTGTTTGGATGCTTTGCATAAATGTTTCTTAGACTATATAGAAGCAATATATACAATGTTTTCAACCGTCTACCTGATCCATTCATTGTTCTACTTGTCGAAATTTACCAATAATCTCCTTTAAAGGATTAACAATGGTGCTCGTAGTTCACTTAAACTTGAAGAACAAAAAATTGGCGAATTGTACTGTTTGGTTGCTTTGCATATATGTTTCTTAGACTATGTAGAAGCAATATATAGAAAGAATTCACCCGTCTACCTGTACTATTCATTGTTCTACTTGTCGAAATTTACAAATAATTTCCTTTAAAGGATTAACAATGGGGCTCGTAGTTCACTTAAACTTAAAGAACACAAAATTGGCGAATTGTACTGTTTGGATGCTTTGCATATATGTTTCTTAGATTATATAGAAGCAATATATACAATGATTTCAAGCGTCTACCTGATCCATTCATTGTTCTACTTGTCGAAATTTACAAATAATTTCCTTTAAAGGATTAACAATGGGGCTGGTAGTTCACTTAAACTTGAAGAACAAAAAATTGGCGAATTGTACTGTTTGGATGCTTTGCATATATGTTTCTTATACTATATAGAAGCAATAGATACAAAGATTTCAACCGTCTACCTGTTCCATTCAATGTTCTACTTGTCGAAAGTTACAAATAATTTCCGTTAAAGTATTAACAATGGGGCTCGTAGTTCACTTAAACATGAAGATGAAATAATTGGCGAATGGTACTGTTTGGATGCTTTGCATTTATGTTTCTTAGACTATATAGAAGCAATATATACAAAGATTTCAACCGTCTACCTGTTCCATTCATTGTTCTACTTGTCGAAAGTTACAAATAATTTCCGATAACGGATTAACCATTGGGGCTCATTGTTCACTTAAACTTGAAGATAAAAAAATTGGCGAATTGTACTGTTTGGATAGTTTGCATATATGTTTCTTAGACTATATAGAAGCAATATATACAAAGATTTCAACCGTCTACCTGTTCCATTCATTGTTCTACTTGTCGAAAATTACAAATAATTTCGGATAAAGGATTAACCTTTGGGGCTCATTGTTCACTTAAACTTGAAGAACAAAAAATTGGCGAATGGTACTGTTTGGATGCTTTGCATATATGTTTCTTAGACTATATAGAAGCAATATATACATTGATTTCAACCGTCTACCTGTTCCATTCATTGTTCTACTTGTCGAAATTTACAAATAATTTCCTTTAAAGGATTAAGAATGGGGCTCGTAGTTCACTTAAACTTGAAGAACAAAAAATTGGCGAGTGGTACTGTTTGGATGCTTTGCTTATACGTTTCTTAGACTATATAGAAGCAATATATACATTGATTTCAACCGTCTACCTGATCCATTCATTGTTCTACATGTCGAAATTTACAAATAATTTCCTTTATAGGATTAACAATGGGGCTGGTAGTTCACTTAAACTTGAAGAACAAAAAAATGGCGAATTGTACTATTTGGATGCTTTGCATATGTTTCTTAGACTATTTAGAAGCAATATATAGAAAGAATTAACCCGTCTACCTGTACTATTCATTGTTCTACTTGTAGAAAGTTACAAATAATTTCCATTTCATGATTATCAAAGGGGCTCGCTGTTCACTTAAACTTGAAGATCAAAAAATTGGCGATTGTTACTGTTTAGATGCTTTGCATATAGGTTTCTTAGACTATTTAGAAGCAATATATAGAAAGATTTAACCCGTCTACCTGTACTATTCATTGTTCTACTTGTAGAAAGTTACAAATAATTTCCATTTCATGATTATCAATGGGGCTCGCTGTTCACTTAAACTTGAAGATCAAAAAATTGGCGATTGTTACTGTTTAGATGCTTTGCATATAGGTTTCTTAGACTATATAGAAGCAATATATACATTGATTTCAACCGTCTACCTGTTCCATTCATTTTTCTACTTGTCGCAAGTTACAAATAATTTCCGTTAAAGTATTAACAATGGGGCTCGTAGTTCACTTAAACTTGAAGATCAAATAATTGGCGAACTGTACTGTTTGGATGATTTGCATATATGTTTCTTAGACTTTATAGAAGCAATATATACAAAGATTTCAACCGTCTACCTGCTCCATTCATTGTTCTACTTGTCGAAAGTTACAAATAATTTCCGTTAAGGCATTAACAATGGGGATCGTAGTTTACTTAAACTTGAAGAACAAATAATTGGCGAATTGTACTTTTTGGATGCTTTGCATATATGTTTCTTAGACTATTTAGAAGCAATATATAAAAAGATTTCAACCGTCTACCAGTTCCATTCATTGTTCTACTTGTCGAAAGTTACAAATAATTTCCGATAAAGGATTGACCATTGGGGCTCATTGTTCACTTAAACTTGAAGAACAAAAAATTGGCGAATTGTACTGTTTGGATGCTTTGCATATATGTTTCTTTTACTATATAGAAGCAATATATACAAAGATTTCAACCGTCTACCTGTTCCATTCACTGTTCTACTTGTCGAAAGTTACAAATAATTTCCGTTAAGGGATTAACAATGGGGATCGTAGTTTACTTAAACTTGAAGAACAAAAAATTGGCGAATGGTACTGTTTGGATGCTTTGCATATATGTTTCTTAGATTATATAGAAGCAATATATACAAAGATTTCAACCGTCTACCTGTTCCATTCATTGTTCTACTTGTCGAAAATTACAAATAATTTCCGATAAAGGATTAACCATTGGGGCTCATTGTTCACTTAAACTTGAAGAACAAAAAATTGGCGAATGGTACTGTTTGGATGCTTTGCATATTTGTTTCTTAGATTAGATAGAAGCAATATATACAAAGATTTCAACCGTCTACCTGTTCCATTCATTGTTCTACTTGTCGAAATTTACAAATAATTTCCTTTAAAGGATTAACAATGGGGCTCGTTGTTCACTTAAACTTGAAGAACAAAAAATTGGCGAATTGTACTGTTTGGATGTTTTGCATATATGTTTCTTAGACTATATAGAAGCAATATATACAAAGATTTCAACCGTCTACCTGTTCCATTCATTGTTCTACTTGTCGAAAATTACAAATAATTTCCGATAAAGGATTAACCTTTGGGGCTCATTGTTCACTTAAACTTGAAGAACAAAAAATTGGCGAATGGTACTGTTTGGATGCTTTGCATATATGTTTCTTAGACTATATAGAAGCAATATATACATTGATTTCAACCGTCTACCTGTTCCATTCATTGTTCTACTTGTCGAAATTAACAAATAATTTCCTTTAAAGGATTAACAATGGGGCTCGTTGTTCACTTAAACTTGAAGGACAAAAAATTGGCGAATGGTACTGTTTGGATGCTTTGCGTGCTTGTTTCTTAGACTATATGGAAGCAATATATACAAGGATTTCAACCGTCTACCTGTTCGATTCATTGTTCTACTTGTCGAAAGTTACAAATAATTTCCGATAAAGGATTAACAATGGGGCTCATTGTTCACTTAAACTTGAAGAACAAAAAATTGGCGAATTGTACTGTTTGGATGCTTTGCATATATGTTTCGTAGACTATATAGAAGCAATATATACAATTTTTTCAACCGTCTACAAGATCCATTCATTGTTCTACTTGTCGAAATTTACAAATAATTTCCTTTAAAGGATTAACAATGGGGCTCGTAGTTCACTTAAACTTGAAGAACAAAAAATTGGCGAATTGTACTGTTTGAATGCTTTGCATATATGTTTCTTAGACTATATAGAAGCAATATATACAAAGATTTCAACCGTCTACCTGTTCCATTCATTGTTCTACTTGTCGAAATTTACAAATAATTTCCTTTAAAGGATTAACAATGGGGCTCGTTGTTCACTTAAACTTGAAGAACAAAAAATTGGCGAATTGTACTGTTTGGATGCTTTGCATATATGTTTCTTAGACTATATAGAAGCAATATATACAAAGATTTCAACCGTCTACCTGTTCCATTCATTGTTCTACTTGTCGAAAATTACAAATAATTTCCGATAAAGGATTAACCTTTGGGGCTCATTGTTCACTTAAACTTGAAGAACAAAAAATTGGCGAATGATACTGTTTGGATGCTTTGCATATATGTTTCTTAGACTATATAGAAGCAATATATACATTGATTTCAACCGTCTACCTGTTCCATTCATTGTTCTACTTGTCGAAATTAACAAATAATTTCCTTTAAAGGATTAACAATGGGGCTCGTTGTTCACTTAAACTTGAAGGACAAAAAATTGGCGAATGGTACTGTTTGGATGCTTTGCGTGCTTGTTTCTTAGACTATATGGAAGCAATATATACAAGGATTTCAACCGTCTACCTGTTCGATTCATTGTTCTACTTGTCGAAAGTTACAAATAATTTCCGATAAAGGATTAACAATGGGGCTCATTGTTCACTTAAACTTGAAGAACAAAAAATTGGCGAATTGTACTGTTTGGATGCTTTGCATATATGTTTCGTAGACTATATAGAAGCAATATATACAATTTTTTCAACCGTCTACAAGATCCATTCATTGTTCTACTTGTCGAAATTTACAAATAATTTCCTTTAAAGGATTAACAATGGGGCTCGTAGTTCACTTAAACTTGAAGAACAAAAAATTGGCGAATTGTACTGTTTGAATGCTTTGCATATATGTTTCTTAGACTATATAGAAGCAATATATACAAAGATTTCAACCGTCTACCTGTTCAATTCATTGTTCTACTTGTCGAAAGTTACAAATATTTTCCGATAAAGGATTAACAATGGGGCTCATTGTTCACTTAAACTTGAAGGACAAAAAATTGGCGAATGGTACTGTTTGGATGCTTTGCGTGCTTGTTTCTTAGACTATATGGAAGCAATATATACAAGGATTTCAACCGTCTACCTGTTCGATTCATTGTTCCACTTGTCGAAAGTTACAAATAATTTCCTTTAAAGGATTAAGAATGGGGCTCGTAGTTCACTTAAACTTGAAGAACAAAAAATTGGCGAGTGGTACTGTTTGGATGCTTTGCTTATACGTTTCTTAGACTATATAGAAGCAATATATACATTGATTTCAACCGTCTACCTGATCCATTCATTGTTCTACATGTCGAAATTTACAAATAATTTCCTTTAAAGGATTAACAATGGGGCTGGTAGTTCACTTAAACTTGAAGAACAAAAAAATGGCGAATTGTACTATTTGGATGCTTTGCATATGTTTCTTAGACTATTTAGAAGCAATATATAGAAAGAATTAACCCGTCTACCTGTACTATTCATTGTTCTACTTGTAGAAAGTTACAAATAATTTCCATTTCATGATTATCAAAGGGGCTCGCTGTTCACTTAAACTTGAAGATCAAAAAATTGGCGATTGTTACTGTTTAGATGCTTTGCATATAGGTTTCTTAGACTATTTAGAAGCAATATATAGAAAGATTTAACCCGTCTACCTGTACTATTCATTGTTCTACTTGTAGAAAGTTACAAATAATTTCCATTTCATGATTATCAATGGGGCTCGCTGTTCACTTAAACTTGAAGATCAAAAAATTGGCGATTGTTACTGTTTAGATGCTTTGCATATAGGTTTCTTAGACTATATAGAAGCAATATATACATTGATTTCAACCGTCTACCTGTTCCATTCATTTTTCTACTTGTCGCAAGTTACAAATAATTTCCGTTAAAGTATTAACAATGGGGCTCGTAGTTCACTTAAACTTGAAGATCAAATAATTGGCGAACTGTACTGTTTGGATGATTTGCATATATGTTTCTTAGACTTTATAGAAGCAATATATACAAAGATTTCAACCGTCTACCTGCTCCATTCATTGTTCTACTTGTCGAAAGTTACAAATAATTTCCGTTAAGGCATTAACAATGGGGATCGTAGTTTACTTAAACTTGAAGAACAAATAATTGGCGAATTGTACTGTTTGGATGCTTTGCATATATGTTTCTTAGACTATTTAGAAGCAATATATAAAAAGATTTCAACCGTCTACCAGTTCCATTCATTGTTCTACTTGTCGAAAGTTACAAATAATTTCCGATAAAGTATTGACCATTGGGGCTCATTGTTCACTTAAACTTGAAGAACAAAAAATTGGCGAATTGTACTGTTTGGATGCTTTGCATATATGTTTCTTTTACTATATAGAAGCAATATATACAAAGATTTCAACCGTCTACCTGTTCCATTCACTGTTCTACTTGTCGAAAGTTACAAATAATTTCCGTTAAGGGATTAACAATGGGGATCGTAGTTTACTTAAACTTGAAGAACAAAGAATTGGCGAATGGTACTGTTTGGATGCTTTGCATATATGTTTCTTAGATTATATAGAAGCAATATATACAAAGATTTCAACCGTCTACCTGTTCCATTCATTGTTCTACTTGTCGAAAATTACAAATAATTTCCGATAAAGAATTAACCATTGGGGCTCATTGTTCACTTAAACTTGAAGAACAAAAAATTGGCGAATGGTACTGTTTGGATGCTTTGCATATTTGTTTCTTAGATTAGATAGAAGCAATATATACAAAGATTTCAACCGTCTACCTGTTCCATTCATTGTTCTACTTGTCGAAATTTACAAATAATTTCCTTTAAAGGATTAACAATGGGGCTCGTTGTTCACTTAAACTTGAAGAACAAAAAATTGGCGAATTGTACTGTTTGGATGCTTTGCATATATGTTTCTTAGACTATATAGAAGCAATATATACAAAGATTTCAACCGTCTACCTGTTCCATTCATTGTTCTACTTGTCGAAAATTACAAATAATTTCCGATAAAGGATTAACCTTTGGGGCTCATTGTTCACTTAAACTTGAAGAACAAAAAATTGGCGAATGGTACTGTTTGGATGCTTTGCATATATGTTTCTTAGACTATATAGAAGCAATATATACATTGATTTCAACCGTCTACCTGTTCCATTCATTGTTCTACTTGTCGAAATTAACAAATAATTTCCTTTAAAGGATTAACAATGGGGCTCGTTGTTCACTTAAACTTGAAGAACAATAAATTGGCGAATGGTACTGTTTGGATGCTTTGCGTACATGTTTCTTAGACTATATGGAAGCAATATATACAAAGATTTCAACCGTCTACGTGTTCCAATCATTGTTCTACTTGTCGAAAATTACAAATAATTTCCGATAAAGGATTAACCATTGGGGCTCATTGTTCACTTAAACTTGAAGAACAAAAAATTGGCGAATGGTACTGTTTGGATGCTTTGCGTACAAGTTTCTTAGACTATATGGAAGCAATATATACAAAGATTTCAACCGTCGACATGTTCCAATCATTGTTCTACTTGTCGAAAATTACAAGTAATTTCCGATAAAGGATTAACCATTGGGGCTCATTGTTCACTTAAACTTGAAGAACAAAAAATTGGCGAATTGTACTGTTTGGATGCTTTGCATATATGTTTCTTAGACTATATAGAAGCAATATATACAAATATTTCAACCGTCTACCTGTTCCATTCATTGTTCTACTTGTCGAAAGTTACAAATAATTTCTGTTAAATGATTAACAATGGGAATCGTAGTTCACTTAAACTTGAAGAACAAAAAATTGGCGAATGGTACTGTTTGGATGCTTTGCATATATGTTTCTTAGACTATATAGAAGCAATATATACAAAGATTTCAACCGTCTACCTGTTCCATTCATTGTTCTACTTGTAGAAAATTACAAATAATTTCTGTTAAAGGATTAACAATGGGAATCGTAGTTCACTTAAACTTGAAGTACAAAAAATTGGCGAATTGTATTGTTTGGATTCTTTGCATATATGTTTCTTAGACTATATAGAAGCAATATATACAATGATTTCAACCGTCTTCCTGCTCCATTCATTGTTCGACTTGTAGAAAGTTACAAGTAATTTCCATTTAAAGGATTAACAATGGGGCTCGTTGTTCACTTAAACTTGAAGAACAATAAATTGGCGAATTGTACTGTTTGGATGCTTTGCATATATGTTTCTTAGAATATATAGAAGCAATATATACAAAGATTTCAACCGTCTACCTGTTCCATTCATTGTTCTACTTGTCGAAAGTAACAAATAATTTCCGATAATGGATTAACCATTGAGTCTCATTGTTGACTTATACTTGAAGAACAAAAAATTGGCGAATTGTACTGTTTGGATGCTTTGCATATATGTTTCTTAGACTATATAGAAGCAATATATACAATGATTTCAACCGTCTACCTGTTCCATTCATTGTTCTACTTGTCGAAAGTTACAAATAATTTCCGTTAAAGTATTAACAATTGGGCTCGTAGTTCTCTTAAACTTGAAGAACAAAAAATTGGCGAATTGTACTGTTTCGATGCTTTGCATATATGTTTCTTTGACTATATAGAAGCAATATATACATTGATTTCCACCGTCTACCTGTTGCATTCATTGTTCTACTTGTCGAAAGTTAGAAATAATTTCCGTTAAAGGATTAACAATGGGGCTCATAGTTCACTTAAACTTAAGAACAAAAAATTAGTGAATGGTACTGTTTGGATGCTTTGCATATATATTTCTTGGACTATATGGAAGCAATATATACAAAGATTTCAACCGTCTACCTGTTCCATTCATTGTTCTACTTGTCGAAAGTTACAAATAATTTACGATAATGGATTAACCATTGGGTCTCATTGTTCACTTATACTTGAAGAACAAAAAATTGGCGAATTGTACTGTTTGGATGCTTCGCATATATGTTTCTTAGACTATATAGAATCAATATATACAATGATTTCAACCGTCTACCTGTTCCATTCATTGTTCTACTTGTCGAAAGTTACAAATAATTTCATTTAAAGGATTAACAATGGGGCTCGTAGTTCACTTAAACTTGAAGAAAAAAAATTGGCGAATTGTACTGTTTTGATGCTTTGCGTATATGTTTCTTAGACTATATAGAAGCAATATATAGAAAGATTTCACCCGTCTACCTTTACTATTCATTGTTCTACTAGTAGAAAGTTACAAATAATTTCCATTTCATGATTATCAATGGGGCTCGTTGTTCACTTCAACTTGAAGAGCAACAAATTGGCGAATGGTACTGTTTGGATGCTTTGCATATATGTTTCTTAGACTATATTGAAGCAATATATACAAAGATTTCAACCGTATACCTGTTCCATTCATTGTTCTACTTGTCGAAATATACAAATAATTTCCTTTAAAGGATTAACAATGGGGCTCGTAGTTCACTTAAACTTGAAGAACAAAAAATTGGCGAATGGTACTGTTTGGATTCTTTGCATATATGTTTCTTAGACTATATAGAAGCAATATATACAATGATTTCAACCGTCTTCCTGCTCCATTCATTGTTCTACTTGTAGAAAGTTACAAGTAATTTCCATTTAAAGGATTAACAATGGGGCTCGTTGTTCACTTAAACTTGAAGAACAATAAATTGGCGAATTGTACTGTTTGGATGCTTTGCATATATGTTTCTTAGACTATATAGAAGCAATATATACATTGATTTCAACCGTCTACCTGTTCCACTCATTGTTCTACTTGTCGCAAGTTACAAATAATTTCCGTTAAAGTATTAACAATGGGGCTCGTAGTTCACTTAAACATGAAGATGAAATAATTGGCGAATTGTACTGTTTGGATGCTTTGCATATATGTTTCTTAGATTATATAGAAGCAATATATACAAAGATATCTACCGTCTACCTGTTCCATTCATTGTTCTACTTGTCGAAAATTACAAATAATTTCCGATAAAGGATTAACCATTGGGGCTCATTGTTCACTAAACTTGAAGAACAAAAAATTTTCGAATTGTACTGTTTGGATGCTTTGCATATATGTTTCTTAGACTATATAGAAGCAATATATACAAAGATTTCAAGCGTCTACCTGTTCCATTCATTGTTCTACTTGTCGAAAGTTACAAATAATTTCCAATAAAGGATTAACAATGGGGCTCATTGTTCACTTAAACTTGAAGAACAAAAAATTGGCGAATGGTACTGTTTGGATGCTTTGCATATATGTTTCTTATACTATATAGAAGCAATAGATACAAAGATTTCAACCGTCTACCTGTTCCATTCATTGTTCTACTTGTCGAAAGTTACAAATAATTTCTGTTAAAGGATTAACAATGGGAATCGTAGTTCACTTAAACTTGAAGTACAAAAAATTGGCGAATTGTACTGTTTGGATGCTTTGCATATATGTTTCTTAGACTATATAGAAGCAATATATACAATGATTTCAACCGTCTACCTATTCCATTCATTGTTCTACTTGCCGCAATTTACAAATAATTTCCTTTAAAGGATTAACAATGGGGCTCGTAGTTCACTTAAACTTGAAGAGCAAAAAATTGTCGAATTGTACTGTTTGGATGCTTTGCATATATGTTTGTTAGATTATATAGAAGCAATATATACAAATATTTCAACCGTCCACATGATCCATTCATTGTTCTACTTGTCGAAATTTACAAATAATTT
This sequence comes from Cerceris ruficornis, assembly GCA_963989415.1. Lineage (NCBI taxonomy): Eukaryota > Metazoa > Arthropoda > Insecta > Hymenoptera > Crabronidae > Cerceris > Cerceris ruficornis. Next base: position 99,250 of record CAXDIW010000529.1, read on the forward strand.
CCTTTAAATGATTAACAATGGGGCTCGTAGTTCACTTAAACTTGAAGAACAAAAAATTGGCGAATTGTACTGTTTGGATGCTTTGCATAGATGTTTCATAGACTATTTAGAAGCAATATATAGAAAGATTTCACCCGTCTATCTGTACTATTCATTGTTCTACTTCTAGAAAGTTACAAATAATTTCCATTTCATGATTATCAATGGGGCTCGCTGTTCACTTAAACTTGAAGATCAAAAAATTGGCGATTGTTACTGTTTAGATGCTTTGCATATATGTTTCTTAGATTATATAGAAGCAATATATACAAATATTTCAACCGTCTAACTGTTCCATTCATTGTTCTACTTGTCGAAAATTACAAATAATTTCCGATAAAGGATTAACCATTGGGGCTCATTGTTCACTTAAACTTGAAGAACAAAAAATTGGCGAATTGTACTGTTTGGATGCTTTGCATAGATGTTTCTTAGACTATTTAGAAGCAATATATAGAAAGATTTCACCCGTCTACCTGTACTATTCATTGTTCTACTTGTAGAAAGTTACAAATAATTTCCATTTCATGATTATCAATGGGGCTCGTTGTTCACTTAAACTTGAAGATCAAAAAATTGGCGATTGTTACTGTTTAGATGCTTTGCATATATGTTTCTTAGATTATATAGAAGCAATATATACAAATATTTCAACCGTCTAACTGTTCCATTCATTGTTCTACTTGTAGAAAGTTACAAGTAATTTCCATTTAAAGGATTAACAATGGGGCTCGTTGTTCACTTAAACTTGAAGAACAAGAAATTGGCGAATTGTACTGTTTGGATGCTTTGCATATATGTTTCTTAGACTATATAGAAGCAATATATACATTGATTTCAACCGTCTACCTGTTCCACTCATTGTTCTACTTGTCGCAAGTTACAAATAATTTCCGTTAAAGTATTAACAATGGGGCTCGTAGTTCACTTAAACATGAAGATGAAATAATTGGCGAATTGTACTGTTTGGATGCTTTGCATATATGTTTCTTAGATTATATAGAAGCAATATATACAAAGATATCTACCGTCTACCTGTTCCATTCATTGTTCTACTTGTCGAAAATTACAAATAATTTCCGATAAAGGATTAACCATTGGGGCTCATTGTTCACTAAACTTGAAGAACAAAAAATTTTCGAATTGTACTGTTTGGATGCTTTGCATATATGTTTCTTAGACTATATAGAAGCAATATATACAAAGATTTCAAGCGTCTACCTGTTCCATTCATTGTTCTACTTGTCGAAAGTTACAAATAATTTCCAATAAAGGATTAACAATGGGGCTCATTGTTCACTTAAACTTGAAGAACAAAAAATTGGCGAATGGTACTGTTTGGATGCTTTGCATATATGTTTCTTATACTATATAGAAGCAATAGATACAAAGATTTCAACCGTCTACCTGTTCCATTCATTGTTCTACTTGTCGAAAGTTACAAATAATTTCTGTTAAAGGATTAACAATGGGAATCGTAGTTCACTTAAACTTGAAGTACAAAAAATTGGCGAATTGTACTGTTTGGATGCTTTGCATATATGTTTCTTAGACTATATAGAAGCAATATATACAATGATTTCAACCGTCTACCTATTCCATTCATTGTTCTACTTGCCGCAATTTACAAATAATTTCCTTTAAAGGATTAACAATGGGGCTCGTAGTTCACTTAAACTTGAAGAGCAAAAAATTGTCGAATTGTACTGTTTGGATGCTTTGCATATATGTTTGTTAGATTATATAGAAGCAATATATACAAATATTTCAACCGTCCACATGATCCATTCATTGTTCTACTTGTCGAAATTTACAAATAATTTCCTTTAAATGATTAACAATGGGGCTCGTAGTTCACTTAAACTTGAAGAACAAAAAATTGGCGAATTGTACTGTTTGGATGCTTTGCATAGATGTTTCATAGACTATTTAGAAGCAATATATAGAAAGATTTCACCCGTCTATCTGTACTATTCATTGTTCTACTTCTAGAAAGTTACAAATAATTTCCATTTCATGATTATCAATGGGGCTCGCTGTTCACTTAAACTTGAAGATCAAAAAATTGGCGATTGTTACTGTTTAGATGCTTTGCATATATGTTTCTTAGATTATATAGAAGCAATATATACAAATATTTCAACCGTCTAACTGTTCCATTCATTGTTCTACTTGTCGAAAATTACAAATAATTTCCGATAAAGGATTAACCATTGGGGCTCATTGTTCACTTAAACTTGAAGAACAAAAAATTGGCGAATTGTACTGTTTGGATGCTTTGCATAGATGTTTCTTAGACTATTTAGAAGCAATATATAGAAAGATTTCACCCGTCTACCTGTACTATTCATTGTTCTACTTGTAGAAAGTTACAAATAATTTCCATTTCATGATTATCAATGGGGCTCGTTGTTCACTTAAACTTGAAGATCAAAAAATTGGCGATTGTTACTGTTTAGATGCTTTGCATATATGTTTCTTAGATTATATAGAAGCAATATATACAAATATTTCAACCGTCTAACTGTTCCATTCATTGTTCTACTTGTCGAAAATTACAAATAATTTCCGATAAAGGATTAACAATGGGGCTCGTTGTTCATTTAAACTTGAAGAACAAAAAAGTGGCGAATGGTACTGTTTGGATGCTTTGCATATATGTTTCTTAGACTATATAGAAGCAATATATACAAAGATTTCAACCGTCTACCTGTTCCATTCATTGTTCTACTTGTCGAAAGTGACAAATAATTTCCTTTAAAGGATTAACAATGGGGCTCGTAGTTTACTTAAACTTGAAGAACAAAAAATTGGCGAATTGTACTGTTTGGATGCTTTGCATATATGTTTCTTATACTATATAGAAGCAATAGATACAAAGATTTCAACCGTCTACCTGTTCGATTCATTGTTCTACTTGTCGAAAGTTAGAAATAATTTCCGATAAAGGATTAACAATGGGGCTCATTGTTCACTTAAACGTGAAGGATAAAAAATTGGCGAATGGTACTGTTTGGATGCTTTGCGTACATGTTTCTTAGACTATATGGAAGCAATGTATACAAGGATTTCAACCGTCTACCTGTTCCATTCATTGTTCTACTTGTCGAAAGTTACAAATAATTACCGATAAAGGATTAACCATTGGGGCTCATTGTTCACTTAAACTTGAAGAACAAAAAATTGGCGAATTGTACTGTTTGGATGCTTTGCATATATGTTTCTTAGACTATATAGAAGCAATATATACAAAGATTTCAACCGTCTACCTGTCCATTCACTGTTCTACTTGTCGAAAGTTACAAATAATTTCCGTTAAGGGATTAACAATGGGGATCGTAGTTTAATTAAACTTGAAGAACAAAAAATTGGCGAATTGTACTGTTTGGATGCTTTGCATAAATGTTTCTCAGACTATATAGAAGCAATATATACAATGATTTCAACAGTCTACCTGTTCCATTCATTGTTCTACTTGTCGAAAGTTACAAATAATTTCCGATAAAGGATTAACAATGGGGCTCATTGTTCACTTAAACTTGAAGAACAAAAAATTGGCGAATGTTACTGTTTAGATGCTTTGCATATAGGTTTCTTAGTCTATATAGAAGCAATATATAAAAAGATTTCAACCGTCTACCAGTTACATTCATTGTTCTACTTGTCGAAATTTACAAATAATTTCCTTTAAAGGATTAACAATGGAGCTCGCAGTTCACTTAAACTTGAAGAACAAAAAATTGGCGAATGGTACTGTTTCGATGCTTTGCATATATGTTTCTTATACTATATAGAAGCAATAGATACAAAGATTTCAACCGTCTACCTGTTCCATTCAATGTTCTACTTGTCGAAATTTACAAATAATTTCCTTTAAAGGATTAACAATGGGGCTCGTAGTTCACTTAAACTTGTAGAACAAAAAATTGGCGAATTGTACGGTTTGAATGCTTTGCATATATGTTTCGTAGGTTATATAGATGCAATATATACAAAGATTTCAACCGTCTACCTGTTCCATTCATTGTTCTACTTGTCGAAACTTACAAATAATTTCCGATAAAGGATTAACCATTGGGGTTCATTGTTCACTTAAACTTGAAGGACAAAAAATTGGCGAATTGTACTGTTTGGATGCTTTGCATATATGTTTCTTAGACTATATAGAAGCACTATATACAATGATTTCAACAGTCTACCTGTTCCATTCATTGTTCTACTTGTCGAAAGTTATAAATAATTTCCTTTAAAGGATTAACAATGGAGCTCGCAGTTCACTTAAACTTGAAGAACAAAAAATTGGCGAATGGTACTGTTTGGATGCTTTGCATATATGTTTCTTATACTATATAGAAGCAATGGATACAAAGATTTCAACCGTCTACCTGTTCCATTCAATGTTCTACTTGTCGAAAGTTACAAATAATTTCCGATAAAGGATTAACAATGGGGCTCATTGTTCACTTAAACTTGAAGAACAAAAAATTGGCGAATGTTACTGTTTAGATGCTTTGCATATAGGTTTCTTAGTCTATATAGAAGCAATATATAAAAAGATTTCAACCGTCTACCAGTTACATTCATTGTTCTACTTGTCGAAAGTTACAAATAATTTCCTTCAATGGATTAACAATAGGGCTCATTGTTCACTTAAACTTGAAGAACAAAAAATTGGCGAATGGTACTGTTTGGATGCTTTGCATATATGTTTCTTAGACTATATGGAAGCAATATATACAAGGATTTCAACCGTCTACGTGTTCCAATCATTGTTCTACTTGCCGAAAATTACAAATAATTTCCGATAAAGGATTAACCATTGGGGCTCATTGTTCACTTAAACTTGAAGAACAAAAAATTGGCGAATGGTACTGTTTGGATGCTTTGCGTACAAGTTTCTTAGACTATATGGAAGCAATATATACAAAGATTTCAACCGTCGACATGTTCCAATCATTGTTCTACTTGTCGAAAATTACAAGTAATTTCCGATAAAGGATTAACCATTGGGGCTCATTGTTCACTTAAACATGAAGAACAAAAAATTGGCGAATTGTACTGTTTGGATGCTTTGCATATATGTTTCTTAGACTATATAGAAGCAATATATACAAATATTTCAACCGTCTACCTGTTCCATTCATTGTTCTACTTGTCGAAAGTTACAAATAATTTCTGTTAAAGGATTAACAATGGGAATCGTAGTTCACTTAAACTTGAAGAACAAAAAATTGGCGAATGGTACTGTTTGGATGCTTTGCATATATGTTTCTTAGACTATATAGAAGCAATATATACAAAGATTTCAACCGTCTACCTGTTCCATTCATTGTTCTACTTGTCGAAAGTTACAAATAATTTCCGTTAAAGGATTAACAATGGGGCTCATAGTTCACTTAAACTTCAAGAACAAAAAATTGGCTCATGGTAATGTTTGGATGCTTTGCGTACATGTTTCTTAGACTATATGGAAGCAATATATACAATGATTTCAACCGTCTACTTGTTCCATTCATTGTTCCACTTGTCAAAAATTACAAACAATTTCCGATAAAGGATTAACCATTGGGGCTCATTGTTCACTAAAACTTGAAGAACAAAAAATTGGCGAATTGTACTGTTTAGATGCTTTGCATATATGTTTCTTAGACTATATAGAAGCAATATATACATTGATTTCCACCGTCTACCTGTTCCATTCATTGTTCTACTTGTAGAAAATTACAAATAATTTCTGTTAAAGGATTAACAATGGGAATCGTAGTTCACTTAAACTTGAAGTACAAAAAATTGGCGAATTGTATTGTTTGGATTCTTTGCATATATGTTTCTTAGACTATATAGAAGCAATATATACAATGATTTCAACCGTCTTCCTGCTCCATTCATTGTTCGACTTGTAGAAAGTTACAAGTAATTTCCATTTAAAGGATTAACAATGGGGCTCGTTGTTCACTTAAACTTGAAGAACAATAAATTGGCGAATTGTACTGTTTGGATGCTTTGCATATATGTTTCTTAGAATATATAGAACCAATATATACAAAGATTTCAACCGTCTACCTGTTCCATTCATTGTTCTACTTGTCGAAAGTAACAAATAATTTCCGATAATGGATTAACCATTGAGTCTCATTGTTGACTTATACTTGAAGAACAAAAAATTGGCGAATTGTACTGTTTGGATGCTTTGCATATATGTTTCTTAGACTATATAGAAGCAATATATACAAAGATTTCGACCGTCTACCTGTTCCATTCATTGTTCTACTTGTCGAAATTAACAAATAATTTCCTTTAAAGGATTAACAATGGGGCTCGTTGTTCACTTAAACTTGAAGAACAATAAATTGGCGAATGGTACTGTTTGGATGCTTTGCGTACATGTTTCTTAGACTATATGGAAGCAATATATACAAAGATTTCAACCGTCTACGTGTTCCAATCATTGTTCTACTTGTCGAAAATTACAAATAATTTCCGATAAAGGATTAACCATTGGGGCTCATTGTTCACTTAAACTTGAAGAACAAAAAATTGGCGAATGGTACTGTTTGGATGCTTTGCATATATGTTTCTTAGACTATATAGAAGCAATATATACAATGATTTCAACCGTCTTCCTGCTCCATTCATTGTTCGACTTGTAGAAAGTTACAAGTAATTTCCATTTAAAGGATTAACAATGGGGCTCGTTGTTCACTTAAACTTGAAGAACAATAAATTGGCGAATTGTACTGTTTGGATGCTTTGCATATATGTTTCTTAGAATATATAGAAGCAATATATACAAAGATTTCAACCGTCTACCTGTTCCATTCATTGTTCTACTTGTCGAAAGTAACAAATAATTTCCGATAATGGATTAACCATTGAGTCTCATTGTTGACTTATACTTGAAGAACAAAAAATTGGCGAATTGTACTGTTTGGATGCTTTGCATATATGTTTCTTAGACTATATAGAAGCAATATATACAATGATTTCAACCGTCTACCTGTTCCATTCATTGTTCTACTTGTCGAAAGTTACAAATAATTTCCGTTAAAGTATTAACAATGGGGCTCGTAGTTCTCTTAAACTTGAAGAACAAAAAATTGGCGAATTGTACTGTTTCGATGCTTTGCATATATGTTTCTTTGACTATATAGAAGCAATATATACATTGATTTCCACCGTCTACCTGTTGCATTCATTGTTCTACTTGTCGAAAGTTAGAAGTAATTTCCGTTAAAGGATTAACAATGGGGCTCATAGTTCACTTAAACTTAAGAACAAAAAATTAGTGAATGGTACTGTTTGGATGCTTTGCATATATATTTCTTGGACTATATGGAAGCAATATATACAAAGATTTCAACCGTCTACCTGTTCCATTCATTGTTCTACTTGTCGAAAGTTACAAATAATTTACGATAATGGATTAACCATTGGGTCTCATTGTTCACTTATACTTGAAGAACAAAAAATTGGCGAATTGTACTGTTTGGATGCTTTGCATATATGTTTCTTAGACTATATAGAATCAATATATACAATGATTTCAACCGTCTACCTGTTCCATTCATTGTTCTACTTGTCGAAAGTTACAAATAATTTCATTTAAAGGATTAACAATGGGGCTCGTAGTTCACTTAACCTTGAAGAAAAAAAATTGGCGAATTGTACTGTTTTGATGCTTTGCGTATATGTTTCTTAGACTATATAGAAGCAATATATAGAAAGATTTCACCCGTCTACCTTTACTATTCATTGTTCTACTAGTAGAAAGTTACAAATAATTTCCATTTCATGATTATCAATGGGGCTCGTTGTTCACTTCAACTTGAAGAGCAACAAATTGGCGAATGGTACTGTTTGGATGCTTTGCATATATGTTTCTTAGACTATATTGAAGCAATATATACAAAGATTTCAACCGTATACCTGTTCCATTCATTGTTCTACTTGTCGAAATATACAAATAATTTCCTTTAAAGGATTATCAATGGGGCTCGTTGTTCACTTCAACTTGAAGAGCAACAAATTGGCGAATGGTACTGTTTGGATGCTTTGCATATATGTTTCTTAGACTATATAGAAGCAATATATACAATGATTTCAACCGTCTTCCTGCTCCATTCATTGTTCTACTTGTAGAAAGTTACAAGTAATTTCCATTTAAAGGATTAACAATGGGGCTCGTTGTTCACTTAAACTTGAAGAACAATAAATTGGCGAATTGTACTGTTTGGATGCTTTGCATATATGTTTCTTAGACTATATAGAAGCAATATATACATTGATTTCAACCGTCTACCTGTTCCACTCATTGTTCTACTTGTCGCAAGTTACAAATAATTTCCGTTAAAGTATTAACAATGGGGCTCGTAGTTCACTTAAACATGAAGATGAAATAATTGGCGAATTGTACTGTTTGGATGCTTTGCATATATGTTTCTTAGATTATATAGAAGCAATATATACAAAGATATCTACCGTCTACCTGTTCCATTCATTGTTCTACTTGTCGAAAATTACAAATAATTTCCGATAAAGGATTAACCATTGGGGCTCATTGTTCACTAAACTTGAAGAACAAAAAATTTTCGAATTGTACTGTTTGGATGCTTTGCATATATGTTTCTTAGACTATATAGAAGCAATATATACAAAGATTTCAAGCGTCTACCTGTTCCATTCATTGTTCTACTTGTCGAAAGTTACAAATAATTTCCAATAAAGGATTAACAATGGGGCTCATTGTTCACTTAAACTTGAAGAACAAAAAATTGGCGAATGGTACTGTTTGGATGCTTTGCATATATGTTTCTTAGACTATATAGAAGCAATATATACATTGATTTCAACCGTCTACCTGTTCCATTCATTGTTCTACTTGTCAAAAGTTACAAATAATTTCTGTTAAAGGATTAACAATGGGAATCGTAGTTCACTTAAACTTGAAGTACAAAAAATTGGCGAATTGTATTGTTTGGATTCTTTGCATATATGTTTCTTAGACTATATAGAAGCAATATATACAATGATTTCAACCGTCTTCCTGCTCCATTCATTGTTCTACTTGTAGAAAGTTACAAGTAATTTCCATTTAAAGGATTAACAATGGGGCTCGTTGTTCACTTAAACTTGAAGAACAATAAATTGGCGAATTGTACTGTTTGGATGCTTTGCATATATGTTTCTTAGAATATATAGAAGCAATATATACAAAGATTTCAACCGTCTACCTGTTCCATTCATTGTTCTACTTGTCGAAAGTAACAAATAATTTCCGATAATGGATTAACCATTGAGTCTCATTGTTGACTTATACTTGAAGAACAAAAAATTGGCGAATTGTACTGTTTGGATGCTTTGCATATATGTTTCTTAGACTATATAGAAGCAATATATACAATGATTTCAACCGTCTACCTGTTCCATTCATTGTTCTACTTGTCGAAAGTTACAAATAATTTCCGTTAAAGTATTAACAATGGGGCTCGTAGTTCTCTTAAACTTGAAGAACAAAAAATTGGCGAATTGTACTGTTTCGATGCTTTGCATATATGTTTCTTTGACTATATAGAAGCAATATATACATTGATTTCCACCGTCTACCTGTTGCATTCATTGTTCTACTTGTCGAAAGTTACAAATAATTTCCGTTAAAGGATTAACAATGGGGCTCATAGTTCACTTAAACTTAAGAACAAAAAATTAGTGAATGGTACTGTTTGGATGCTTTGCATATATATTTCTTGGACTATATGGAAGCAATATATACAATGATTTCAACAGTCTACCTGTTCCATTCATTGTTCTACTTGTCGAAATTTACAAATAATTTCATTTAATGGATTAACAATGGGGCTCGTTGTTCACTTAAACTTGAAGAACAATAAATTGGCGAATTGTACTGTTTGGATGCTTTGCATATATGTTTCTTAGACTATATAGAAGCAATATATACAAAGATTTCAACCGTCTACCTGTTCCATTCATTCTTCTACTTGTCGAAAGTTACAAATAATTTCCGATAATGGATTAACCATTGGGTCTCATTGTTCACTTATACTTGAAGTACAAAAAATTGGCGAATTGTACTGTTTGGATGCTTTGCATATATGTTTCTTAGACTATACAGAAGCAATATATAGAAGGATTTCACTCGTCTACCTGTACTATTCATTGTTCTACTTGTAGAAAGTTACAAATAATTACCACTTCATGATTATCAATGGGGCACGTTGTTCACTTAAACTTGAAGAACAAAAAATTGGCGAATGGTACTGTTTGGATGCTTTGCATATATGTTTCTTAGCCTATATAGAAGCATCATATACAAAGATTTCAACCGTCTACCTGTTCCATTCATTGTTCTACTTGTCGAAAGTTACAAATAATTTCCGATAATGGATTAACCATTGGGTCTCATTGTTCACTTATACTTGAAGAACAAAAAATTGGCGAATTGTACTGTTTGGATGCTTTGCATATATGTTTCTTAGACTATATAGATTCAATATATACAATGATTTCAACCGTCTACCTGTTCCATTCATTGTTCTACTTGTCGAAAGTTACAAATAATTTCTGTTAAAGGATTAACAATGGGAATCGTAGTTCACTTAAACTTGAAGTACAAAAAATTGGCGAATTGTACTGTTTGGATGCTTTGCATATATGTTTCTTAGACTATACAGAAGCAATATATAGAAGGATTTCACTCGTCTACCTGTACTATTCATTGTTCTACTTGTAGAAAGTTACAAATAATTACCACTTCATGATTATCAATGGGGCTCGTTGTTCACTTAAACATGAAGAACAAAAAATTGGCGAATGGTACCGTTTGGATGCTTTGCATATATGTTTCTTAGCCTACATAGAAGCATCATATACAAAGATTTCAACCGTCTACCTGTTCCATTCATTGTTCTACTTGTAGAAAATTACAATTAATTTCCGTTAAAGGATTAACAATGGGAATCGTAGTTCACTTAAACATGAAGTACAAAAAATTGGCGAATTGTACTGTTTGGATGCTTTGCATATATGTTTCCTAGACTATACAGAAGCAATATATAGAAGGATTTCACTCGTCTACCTGTACTATTCATTGTTCTACTTGTAGAAAGTTACAAATAATTACCACTTCATGATTATCAATGGGGCTCGTTGTTCACTTAAACTTGAAGAACAAAAAATTGGCGAATGGTACTGTTTGGATGCTTTGCATATATGTTTCTTAGACTATATAGAAGCAATATATACAAAGATTTCAACCGTCTACCTGTTCCATTCATTGTTCTACTTGTCGAAAGATACAAATAATTTCCGTTAAAGGATTAACAATGGGGCTCATAGTTCACTTAAACTTGAAGAACAAAAAATTGGCTCATGGTAATGTTTGGATGCTTTGCGTACATGTTTCTTAGACTATATGGAAGCAATATATACAATGATTTCAACCGTCTACTTGTTCCATTCATTGTTCTACTTGTCGAAAATTACAAATAATTTCCGATAAAGGATTAACCATTGGGGCTCATTGTTCACTAAAACTTGAAGAACAAAAAATTGGCGAATTGTACTGTTTAGATGCTTTGCATATATGTTTCTTAGACTATATAGAAGCAATATATACATTGATTTCAACCGTCTACCTGTTCCATTCATTGTTCTACTTGTCGAAAGTTACAAATAATTTCTGTTAAAGGATTAACAATGGGAATCGTAGTTCACTTAAACTTGAAGTAAAAAAAATTGGCGAATTGTATTGTTTGGATTCTTTGCATATATGTTTCTTAGACTATATAGAAGCAATATATACAATGATTTCAACCGTCTTCCTGCTCCATTCATTGTTCTACTTGTAGAAAGTTACAAATAATTTCCATTTAAAGGATTAACAATGGGTCTCGTTGTTCACTTAAACTTGAAGAACAATAAATTGGCGAATTGTACTGTTTGGATGCTTTGCATATATGTTTCTTAGACTATATAGAAGCAATATATACAAAGATTTCAACCATCTACCTGTTCCATTCATTGTTCTACTTGTCGAAAGTAACAAATAATTTCCGATAATGGATTAACCATTGAGTCTCATTGTTCACTTATACTTGAAGAACAAAAAATTGGCGAATTGTACTGTTTGGATGCTTTGCATATATGTTTCTTAGACTATATAGAAGCAATATATACAATGATTTCAACCGTCTACCTGTTCCATTCATTGTTCTACTTGTCGAAAGTTACAAATAATTTCCGTTAAAGTATTAACAATGGGGCTCGTAGTTCTCTTAAACTTGAAGAACAAAAAATTGGCGAATTGTACTGTTTCGATGCTTTGCATATATGTTTCTTTGACTATATAGAAGCAATATATACATTGATTTCCACCGTCTACCTGTTGCATTCATTGTTCTACTTGTAGAAAATTACAATTAATTTCCGTTAAAGGATTAACAATGGGGCTCGTAGTTCACTTAAACTTGAAGATCAATAAATTGGCGAATTGTACTGTTTGGATGCTTTGCATATATGTTTCTTAGACTACATAGAAGCATCATATACAAAGATTTCAACCGTCTACCTGTTCCATTCATTGTTCTACTTGTAGAAAATTACAATTAATTTCCGTTAAAGGATTAATAATGGGGCTCGTAGTTCACTTAAACTTGAAGAACAAAAAATTGGCGAATGGTACTGTTTGGATGCTTTGCATATATGTTTCTTAGACTATATAGAAGCAATATATACAAAGATTTCAACCGTCTACCTGTTCCATTCATTCTTCTACTTGTCGAAAGTTACAAATAATTTCCGTTAAAGGATTAACAATGGGGCTCATAGTTCACTTAAACTTAAGAACAAAAAATTAGCGAAAGGTACTGTTTGGATGCTTTGCATATATATTTCTTGGACTATATGGAAGCAATAGATACAATGGTTTCAACAGTCTACCTGTTCCATTCATTGTTCTACTTGTTGAAATTTACAAATAATTTCATTTAAAGGATTAACAATGGGGCTCGTTGTTCACTTAAACTTGAAGAACAATAAATTGGCGAATTGTACTGTTTGGATGCTTTGCAAATATGTTTCTTAGACTATATAGAAGCAATATATACAAAGATTTCAACCGTCTACCTGTTCCATTCATTGTTCTACTTGTCGAAAATTACAAATAATTTCCGATAAAGGATTAACCATTGGGGCTCATTGTTCACTAAACTTGAAGAACAAAGATTGTCGAATTGTACTGTTTGGATGCATTGCATATATGTTTCTTAGACTATATAGAAGCAATATATACATTGATTTCAACCGTCTACGTGTTCCAATCATTGTTCTACTTGTCGAAATTTACAAATAATTTCCTTTAAAGGATTAACAATGGGGCTCGTAGATCACTTGAACTTGAAGAACAAAAAATTGGCGAATGGTACTGTTTGGATGCTTTGCATATATGTTTCTTAGACTATATAAACGCAATATATACAAAGATTTCAACCGTCTACTTGTTCCATTCATTGTTCTACTTGTCGAAAATTACAAATAATTTCCGATAAAGGATTAACCATTGGGGCTCATTGTTCACTAAAACTTGAAGAACAAAAAATTGGCGAATTGTACTGTTTAGATGCTTTGCATATATGTTTCTTAGACTATACAGAAGTAATATATACATTGATTTCAACCGTCTACCTGTTCCATTCATTGTTCTACTTGTCGAAAGTTACAAATAATTTCTGTTAAAGGATTAATAATGGGCATCGTAGTTCAATTAAACTTGAAGTACAAAAAATTGGCGAATTGTATTGTTTGGATGCTCTGCATATATGTTTCTTAGACTATATTGAAGCAATACATACAATGATTTCAACCGTCTTCCTGCTCAATTCATTGTTCTACTTGTAGAAAGTTACAAATAATTTCCATTTAAAGGATTAACAATGGGGCTCGTTGTTCACTTAAACTTGAAGAACAATAAATTGGCGAATTGTACTGTTTGGATGCTTTGCATATATGTTTCTTAGACTATATAGAAGCAATATATACAAAGATTTCAACCGTCTACCTGTTCCATTCATTGTTCTACTTGTCGAAAGTTACAAATAATTTCCGATAATGGATTAACCATTGAGTCTCATTGTTCACTTATACTTGAAGAACAAAAAATTGGCGAATTGTACTGTTTGGATGCTTTGCATATATGTTTCTTAGACTATATAGAAGCAATATATACAATGATTTCAACCGTCTACCTGTTCCATTCATTGTTCTACTTGTCGAAAGTTACAAATAATTTCCGTTAAAGTATTAACAATGGGGCTCGTAGTTCTCTTAAACTTGAAGAACAACAAATTGGCGAATTGTACTGTTTCGATGCTTTGTATATATGTTTCTTTGTCTATATAGAAGCAATATATACATTGATTTCCACCGTCTACCTGTTCCATTCATTGTTCTACTTGTAGAAAATTACAATTAATTTCCGTTAGAGGATTAACAATGGGGCTCGTAGTTCACTTAAACTTGAAGAACAAAAAATAGGCGAATGGTACTGTTTGGATGCTTTGCATATATGTTTCTTAGACTATATAGAAGCAATATATACAAAGATTTCAACCGTCTACCTGTTCCATTCATTGTTCTACTTGTCGAAAGTTACAAATAATTACCACTTCATGATTATCAATGGGGCTCGTTGTTCACTTAAACATGAAGAACAAAAAATTGGCGAATGGTACCGTTTGGATGCTTTGCATATATGTTTCTTAGCCTACATAGAAGCATCATATACAAAGATTTCAACCGTCTACCTGTTCCATTCATTGTTCTACTTGTAGAAAATTACAATTAATTTCCGTTAAAGGATTAACAATGGGAATCGTAGTTCACTTAAACATGAAGTACAAAAAATTGGCGAATTGTACTGTTTGGATGCTTTGCATATATGTTTCCTAGACTATACAGAAGCAATATATAGAAGGATTTCACTCGTCTACCTGTACTATTCATTGTTCTACTTGTAGAAAGTTACAAATAATTACCACTTCATGATTATCAATGGGGCTCGTTGTTCACTTAAACTTGAAGAACAAAAAATTGGCGAATGGTACTGTTTGGATGCTTTGCATATATGTTTCTTAGACTATATAGAAGCAATATATACAAAGATTTCAACCGTCTACCTGTTCCATTCATTGTTCTACTTGTCGAAAGATACAAATAATTTCCGTTAAAGGATTAACAATGGGGCTCATAGTTCACTTAAACTTGAAGAACAAAAAATTGGCTCATGGTAATGTTTGGATGCTTTGCGTACATGTTTCTTAGACTATATGGAAGCAATATATACAATGATTTCAACCGTCTACTTGTTCCATTCATTGTTCTACTTGTCGAAAATTACAAATAATTTCCGATAAAGGATTAACCATTGGGGCTCATTGTTCACTAAAACTTGAAGAACAAAAAATTGGCGAATTGTACTGTTTAGATGCTTTGCATATATGTTTCTTAGACTATATAGAAGCAATATATACATTGATTTCAACCGTCTACCTGTTCCATTCATTGTTCTACTTGTCGAAAGTTACAAATAATTTCTGTTAAAGGATTAACAATGGGAATCGTAGTTCACTTAAACTTGAAGTAAAAAAAATTGGCGAATTGTATTGTTTGGATTCTTTGCATATATGTTTCTTAGACTATATAGAAGCAATATATACAATGATTTCAACCGTCTTCCTGCTCCATTCATTGTTCTACTTGTAGAAAGTTACAAATAATTTCCATTTAAAGGATTAACAATGGGTCTCGTTGTTCACTTAAACTTGAAGAACAATAAATTGGCGAATTGTACTGTTTGGATGCTTTGCATATATGTTTCTTAGACTATATAGAAGCAATATATACAAAGATTTCAACCATCTACCTGTTCCATTCATTGTTCTACTTGTCGAAAGTAACAAATAATTTCCGATAATGGATTAACCATTGAGTCTCATTGTTCACTTATACTTGAAGAACAAAAAATTGGCGAATTGTACTGTTTGGATGCTTTGCATATATGTTTCTTAGACTATATAGAAGCAATATATACAATGATTTCAACCGTCTACCTGTTCCATTCATTGTTCTACTTGTCGAAAGTTACAAATAATTTCCGTTAAAGTATTAACAATGGGGCTCGTAGTTCTCTTAAACTTGAAGAACAAAAAATTGGCGAATTGTACTGTTTCGATGCTTTGCATATATGTTTCTTTGACTATATAGAAGCAATATATACATTGATTTCCACCGTCTACCTGTTGCATTCATTGTTCTACTTGTAGAAAATTACAATTAATTTCCGTTAAAGGATTAACAATGGGGCTCGTAGTTCACTTAAACTTGAAGATCAATAAATTGGCGAATTGTACTGTTTGGATGCTTTGCATATATGTTTCTTAGACTACATAGAAGCATCATATACAAAGATTTCAACCGTCTACCTGTTCCATTCATTGTTCTACTTGTAGAAAATTACAATTAATTTCCGTTAAAGGATTAATAATGGGGCTCGTAGTTCACTTAAACTTGAAGAACAAAAAATTGGCGAATGGTACTGTTTGGATGCTTTGCATATATGTTTCTTAGACTATATAGAAGCAATATATACAAAGATTTCAACCGTCTACCTGTTCCATTCATTCTTCTACTTGTCGAAAGTTACAAATAATTTCCGTTAAAGGATTAACAATGGGGCTCATAGTTCACTTAAACTTAAGAACAAAAAATTAGCGAAAGGTACTGTTTGGATGCTTTGCATATATATTTCTTGGACTATATGGAAGCAATAGATACAATGGTTTCAACAGTCTACCTGTTCCATTCATTGTTCTACTTGTTGAAATTTACAAATAATTTCATTTAAAGGATTAACAATGGGGCTCGTTGTTCACTTAAACTTGAAGAACAATAAATTGGCGAATTGTACTGTTTGGATGCTTTGCAAATATGTTTCTTAGACTATATAGAAGCAATATATACAAAGATTTCAACCGTCTACCTGTTCCATTCATTGTTCTACTTGTCGAAAATTACAAATAATTTCCGATAAAGGATTAACCATTGGGGCTCATTGTTCACTAAACTTGAAGAACAAAGATTGTCGAATTGTACTGTTTGGATGCATTGCATATATGTTTCTTAGACTATATAGAAGCAATATATACATTGATTTCAACCGTCTACGTGTTCCAATCATTGTTCTACTTGTCGAAATTTACAAATAATTTCCTTTAAAGGATTAACAATGGGGCTCGTAGATCACTTGAACTTGAAGAACAAAAAATTGGCGAATGGTACTGTTTGGATGCTTTGCATATATGTTTCTTAGACTATATAAACGCAATATATACAAAGATTTCAACCGTCTACTTGTTCCATTCATTGTTCTACTTGTCGAAAATTACAAATAATTTCCGATAAAGGATTAACCATTGGGGCTCATTGTTCACTAAAACTTGAAGAACAAAAAATTGGCGAATTGTACTGTTTAGATGCTTTGCATATATGTTTCTTAGACTATACAGAAGTAATATATACATTGATTTCAACCGTCTACCTGTTCCATTCATTGTTCTACTTGTCGAAAGTTACAAATAATTTCTGTTAAAGGATTAATAATGGGCATCGTAGTTCAATTAAACTTGAAGTACAAAAAATTGGCGAATTGTATTGTTTGGATGCTCTGCATATATGTTTCTTAGACTATATTGAAGCAATACATACAATGATTTCAACCGTCTTCCTGCTCAATTCATTGTTCTACTTGTAGAAAGTTACAAATAATTTCCATTTAAAGGATTAACAATGGGGCTCGTTGTTCACTTAAACTTGAAGAACAATAAATTGGCGAATTGTACTGTTTGGATGCTTTGCATATATGTTTCTTAGACTATATAGAAGCAATATATACAAAGATTTCAACCGTCTACCTGTTCCATTCATTGTTCTACTTGTCGAAAGTTACAAATAATTTCCGATAATGGATTAACCATTGAGTCTCATTGTTCACTTATACTTGAAGAACAAAAAATTGGCGAATTGTACTGTTTGGATGCTTTGCATATATGTTTCTTAGACTATATAGAAGCAATATATACAATGATTTCAACCGTCTACCTGTTCCATTCATTGTTCTACTTGTCGAAAGTTACAAATAATTTCCGTTAAAGTATTAACAATGGGGCTCGTAGTTCTCTTAAACTTGAAGAACAACAAATTGGCGAATTGTACTGTTTCGATGCTTTGTATATATGTTTCTTTGTCTATATAGAAGCAATATATACATTGATTTCCACCGTCTACCTGTTCCATTCATTGTTCTACTTGTAGAAAATTACAATTAATTTCCGTTAGAGGATTAACAATGGGGCTCGTAGTTCACTTAAACTTGAAGAACAAAAAATAGGCGAATGGTACTGTTTGGATGCTTTGCATATATGTTTCTTAGACTATATAGAAGCAATATATACAAAGATTTCAACCGTCTACCTGTTCCATTCATTGTTCTACTTGTCGAAAGTTACAAATAATTTCCGTTAAAGGATTAACAATGGGGCTCATAGTTCACTTAAACTTTAAGAACAAAAAATTGGCTCATGGTAATGTTTGGATGCTTTGCGTACATGTTTCTTAGACTATATGGAAGCAATATATACAATGATTTCAACCGTCTACTTGTTCCATTCATTGTTCCACTTGTCAAAAATTACAAACAATTTCCGATAAAGGATTAACCATTGGGGCTCATTGTTCACTAAAACTTGAAGAACAAAAAATTGGCGAATTGTACTGTTTAGATGCTTTGCATATATGTTTCTTAGACTATATAGAAGCAATATATACATTGATTTCCACCGTCTACCTGTTCCATTCATTGTTCTACTTGTAGAAAATTACAAATAATTTCTGTTAAAGGATTAACAATGGGAATCGTAGTTCACTTAAACTTGAAGTACAAAAAATTGGCGAATTGTATTGTTTGGATTCTTTGCATATATGTTTCTTAGACTATATAGAAGCAATATATACAATGATTTCAACCGTCTTCCTGCTCCATTCATTGTTCGACTTGTAGAAAGTTACAAGTAATTTCCATTTAAAGGATTAACAATGGGGCTCGTTGTTCACTTAAACTTGAAGAACAATAAATTGGCGAATTGTACTGTTTGGATGCTTTGCATATATGTTTCTTAGAATATATAGAAGCAATATATACAAAGATTTCAACCGTCTACCTGTTCCATTCATTGTTCTACTTGTCGAAAGTAACAAATAATTTCCGATAATGGATTAACCATTGAGTCTCATTGTTGACTTATACTTGAAGAACAAAAAATTGGCGAATTGTACTGTTTGGATGCTTTGCATATATGTTTCTTAGACTATATAGAAGCAATATATACAAAGATTTCGACCGTCTACCTGTTCCATTCATTGTTCTACTTGTCGAAATTAACAAATAATTTCCTTTAAAGGATTAACAATGGGGCTCGTTGTTCACTTAAACTTGAAGAACAATAAATTGGCGAATGGTACTGTTTGGATGCTTTGCGTACATGTTTCTTAGACTATATGGAAGCAATATATACAAAGATTTCAACCGTCTACGTGTTCCAATCATTGTTCTACTTGTCGAAAATTACAAATAATTTCCGATAAAGGATTAACCATTGGGGCTCATTGTTCACTTAAACTTGAAGAACAAAAAATTGGCGAATGGTACTGTTTGGATGCTTTGCGTACAAGTTTCTTAGACTATATGGAAGCAATATATACAAAGATTTCAACCTTCGACATGTTCCAATCATTGTTCTACTTGTCGAAAATTACAAGTAATTTCCGATAAAGGATTAACCATTGGGGCTCATTGTTCACTTAAACTTGAAGAACAAAAAATTGGCGAATTGTACTGTTTGGATGCTTTGCATATATGTTTCTTAGACTATATAGAAGCAATATATACAAATATTTCAACCGTCTACCTGTTCCATTCATTGTTCTACTTGTCGAAAGTTACAAATAATTTCTGTTAAAGGATTAACAATGGGAATCGTAGTTCACTTAAACTTGAAGAACAAAAAATTGGCGAATGGTACTGTTTGGATGCTTTGCATATATGTTTCTTAGACTATATAGAAGCAATATATACAAAGATTTCAACCGTCTACCTGTTCCATTCATTGTTCTACTTGTCGAAAGTTACAAATAATTTCCGTTAAAGGATTAACAATGGGGCTCATAGTTCACTTAAACTTCAAGAACAAAAAATTGGCTCATGGTAATGTTTGGATGCTTTGCGTACATGTTTCTTAGACTATATGGAAGCAATATATACAATGATTTCAACCGTCTACTTGTTCCATTCATTGTTCTACTTGTCAAAAATTACAAATAATTTCCGATAAAGGATTAACCATTGGGGCTCATTGTTCACTAAAACTTGAAGAACAAAAAATTGGCGAATTGTACTGTTTAGATGCTTTGCATATATGTTTCTTAGACTATATAGAAGCAATATATACATTGATTTCCACCGTCTACCTGTTCCATTCATTGTTCTACTTGTAGAAAATTACAAATAATTTCTGTTAAAGGATTAACAATGGGAATCGTAGTTCACTTAAACATGAAGTACAAAAAATTGGCGAATTGTATTGTTTGGATTCTTTGCATATATGTTTCTTAGACTATATAGAAGCAATATATACAATGATTTCAACCGTCTTCCTGCTCCATTCATTGTTCGACTTGTAGAAAGTTACAAGTAATTTCCATTTAAAGGATTAACAATGGGGCTCGTTGTTCACTTAAACTTGAAGAACAATAAATTGGCGAATTGTACTGTTTGGATGCTTTGCATATATGTTTCTTAGAATATATAGAAGCAATATATACAAAGATTTCAACCGTCTACCTGTTCCATTCATTGTTCTACTTGTCGAATGTAACAAATAATTTCCGATAATGGATTAACCATTGAGTCTCATTGTTGACTTATACTTGAAGAACAAAAAATTGGCGAATTGTACTGTTTGGATGCTTTGCATATATGTTTCTTAGACTATATAGAAGCAATATATACAATGATTTCAACCGTCTACCTGTTCCATTCATTGTTCTACTTGTCGAAAGTTACAAATAATTTCCGTTAAAGTATTAACAATGGGGCTCGTAGTTCTCTTAAACTTGAAGAACAAAAAATTGGCGAATTGTACTGTTTCGATGCTTTGCATATATGTTTCTTTGACTATATAGAAGCAATATATACATTGATTTCCACCGTCTACCTGTTGCATTCATTGTTCTACTTGTCGAAAGTTACAAATAATTTCCGTTAAAGGATTAACAATGGGGCTCATAGTTCACTTAAACTTAAGAACAAAAAATTAGTGAATGGTACTGTTTGGATGCTTTGCATATATATTTCTTGGACTATATGGAAGCAATATATACAATGATTTCAACAGTCTACCTGTTCCATTCATTGTTCTACTTGTCGAAATTTACAAATAATTTCATTTAATGGATTAACAATGGGGCTCGTTGTTCACTTAAACTTGAAGAACAAAAAATTGGCGAATTGTACTGTTTCGATGCTTTGCATATATGTTTCTTTGACTATATAGAAGCAATATATACATTGATTTCCACCGTCTACCTGTTGCATTCATTGTTCTACTTGTCGAAAGTTAGAAGTAATTTCCGTTAAAGGATTAACAATGGGGCTCATAGTTCACTTAAACTTAAGAACAAAAAATTAGTGAATGGTACTGTTTGGATGCTTTGCATATATATTTCTTGGACTATATGGAAGCAATATATACAAAGATTTCAACCGTCTACCTGTTCCATTCATTGTTCTACTTGTCGAAAGTTACAAATAATTTACGATAATGGATTAACCATTGGGTCTCATTGTTCACTTATACTTGAAGAACAAAAAATTGGCGAATTGTACTGTTTGGATGCTTTGCATATATGTTTCTTAGACTATATAGAATCAATATATACAATGATTTCAACCGTCTACCTGTTCCATTCATTGTTCTACTTGTCGAAAGTTACAAATAATTTCATTTAAAGGATTAACAATGGGGCTCGTAGTTCACTTAAACTTGAAGAAAAAAAATTGGCGAATTGTACTGTTTTGATGCTTTGCGTATATGTTTCTTAGACTATATAGAAGCAATATATAGAAAGATTTCACCCGTCTACCTTTACTATTCATTGTTCTACTAGTAGAAAGTTACAAATAATTTCCATTTCATGATTATCAATGGGGCTCGTTGTTCACTTCAACTTGAAGAGCAACAAATTGGCGAATGGTACTGTTTGGATGCTTTGCATATATGTTTCTTAGACTATATTGAAGCAATATATACAAAGATTTCAACCGTATACCTGTTCCATTCATTGTTCTACTTGTCGAAATATACAAATAATTTCCTTTAAAGGATTAACAATGGGGCTCGTAGTTCACTTAAACTTGAAGAACAAAAAATTGGCGAATGGTACTGTTTGGATTCTTTGCATATATGTTTCTTAGACTATATAGAAGCAATATATACAATGATTTCAACCGTCTTCCTGCTCCATTCATTGTTCTACTTGTAGAAAGTTACAAATAATTTCTGTTAAAGGATTAACAATGGGAATCGTAGTTCACTTAAACTTGAAGTACAAAAAATTGGCGAATTGTACTGTTTGGATGCTTTGCATATATGTTTCTTAGACTATACAGAAGCAATATATAGAAGGATTTCACTCGTCTACCTGTACTATTCATTGTTCTACTTGTAGAAAGTTACAAATAATTACCACTTCATGATTATCAATGGGGCACGTTGTTCACTTAAACTTGAAGAACAAAAAATTGGCGAATGGTACTGTTTGGATGCTTTGCATATATGTTTCTTAGCCTACATAGAAGCATCATATACAAAGATTTCAACCGTCTACCTGTTCCATTCATTGTTCTACTTGTCGAAAGTTACAAATAATTTCCGTTAAAGTATTAACAATGGGGCTCGTAGTTCTCTTAAACTTGAAGAACAAAAAATTGGCGAATTGTACTGTTTCGATGCTTTGCATATATGTTTCTTTGACTATATAGAAGCAATATATACATTGATTTCCACCGTCTACCTGTTGCATTCATTGTTCTACTTGTCGAAAGTTACAAATAATTTCCGTTAAAGGATTAACAATGGGGCTCATAGTTCACTTAAACTTAAGAACAAAAAATTAGCGAATGGTACTGTTTGGATGCTTTGCATATATATTTCTTGGACTATATGGAAGCAATATATACAATGATTTCAACAGTCTACCTGTTCCATTCATTGTTCTACTTGTCGAAAGTTACAAATAATTTCCGATAATGGATTAACCATTGGGTCTCATTGTTCACTTATACTTGAAGAACAAAAAATTGGCGAATTGTACTGTTTGGATGCTTTGCATATATGTTTCTTAGACTATATAGATTCAATATATACAATGATTTCAACCGTCTACCTGTTCCATTCATTGTTCTACTTGTCGAAAGTTACAAATAATTTCTGTTAAAGGATTAACAATGGGAATCGTAGTTCACTTAAACTTGAAGTGCAAAAAATTGGCGAATTGTACTGTTTGGATGCTTTGCATATATGTTTCCTAGACTATACAGAAGCAATATGTAGAAGGATTTCACTCGTCTACCTGTACTATTCATTGTTCTACTTGTAGAAAGTTACAAATAATTACCACTTCATGATTATCAATGGGGCACGTTGTTCACTTAAACTTGAAGAACAAAAAATTGGCGAATGGTACTGTTTGGATGCTTTGCATATATGTTTCTTAGCCTACATAGAAGCATCATATACAAAGATTTCAACCGTCTACCTGTTCCATTCATTGTTCTACTTGTCGAAAGTTACAAATAATTTCCGATAATGGATTAACCATTGGGTCTCATTGTTCACTTATACTTGAAGAACAAAAAATTGGCGAATTGTACTGTTTGGATGCTTTGCATATATGTTTCTTAGACTATATAGATTCAATATATACAATGATTTCAACCGTCTACCTGTTCCATTCATTGTTCTACTTGTCGAAAGTTACAAATAATTTCTGTTAAAGGATTAACAATGGGAATCGTAGTTCACTTAAACTTGAAGTACAAAAAATTGGCGAATTGTACTGTTTGGATGCTTTGCATATATGTTTCTTAGACTATACAGAAGCAATATATAGAAGGATTTCACTCGTCTACCTGTACTATTCATTGTTCTACTTGTAGAAAGTTACAAATAATTACCACTTCATGATTATCAATGGGGCTCGTTGTTCACTTAAACTTGAAGAACAAAAAATTGGCGAATGGTACCGTTTGGATGCTTTGCATATATGTTTCTTAGCCTACATAGAATCATCATATACAAAGATTTCAACCGTCTACCTGTTCCATTCATTGTTCTACTTGTAGAAAATTACAATTAATTTCCGTTAAAGGATTAACAATGGGAATCGTAGTTCACTTAAACATGAAGTACAAAAAATTGGCGAATTGTACTGTTTGGATGCTTTGCATATATGTTTCCTAGACTATACAGAAGCAATATATAGAAGGATTTCACTCGTCTACCTGTACTATTCATTGTTCTACTTGTAGAAAGTTACAAATAATTACCACTTCATGATTATCAATGGGGCTCGTTGTTCACTTAAACTTGAAGAACAAAAAATTGGCGAATGGTACTGTTTGGATGCTTTGCATATATGTTTCTTAGACTATATAGAAGCAATATATACAAAGATTTCAACCGTCTACCTGTTCCATTCATTGTTCTACTTGTCGAAAGATACAAATAATTTCCGTTAAAGGATTAACAATGGGGCTCATAGTTCACTTAAACTTGAAGAACAAAAAATTGGCTCATGGTAATGTTTGGATGCTTTGCGTACATGTTTCTTAGACTATATGGAAGCAATATATACAATGATTTCAACCGTCTACTTGTTCCATTCATTGTTCTACTTGTCGAAAATTACAAATAATTTCCGATAAAGGATTAACCATTGGGGCTCATTGTTCACTAAAACTTGAAGAACAAAAAATTGGCGAATTGTACTGTTTAGATGCTTTGCATATATGTTTCTTAGACTATATAGAAGCAATATATACATTGATTTCAACCGTCTACCTGTTCCATTCATTGTTCTACTTGTCGAAAGTTACAAATAATTTCTGTTAAAGGATTAACAATGGGAATCGTAGTTCACTTAAACTTGAAGTAAAAAAAATTGGCGAATTGTATTGTTTGGATTCTTTGCATATATGTTTCTTAGACTATATAGAAGCAATATATACAATGATTTCAACCGTCTTCCTGCTCCATTCATTGTTCTACTTGTAGAAAGTTACAAATAATTTCCATTTAAAGGATTAACAATGGGTCTCGTTGTTCACTTAAACTTGAAGAACAATAAATTGGCGAATTGTACTGTTTGGATGCTTTGCATATATGTTTCTTAGACTATATAGAAGCAATATATACAAAGATTTCAACCATCTACCTGTTCCATTCATTGTTCTACTTGTCGAAAGTAACAAATAATTTCCGATAATGGATTAACCATTGAGTCTCATTGTTCACTTATACTTGAAGAACAAAAAATTGGCGAATTGTACTGTTTGGATGCTTTGCATATATGTTTCTTAGACTATATAGAAGCAATATATACAATGATTTCAACCGTCTACCTGTTCCATTCATTGTTCTACTTGTCGAAAGTTACAAATAATTTCCGTTAAAGTATTAACAATGGGGCTCGTAGTTCTCTTAAACTTGAAGAACAAAAAATTGGCGAATTGTACTGTTTCGATGCTTTGCATATATGTTTCTTTGACTATATAGAAGCAATATATACATTGATTTCCACCGTCTACCTGTTGCATTCATTGTTCTACTTGTAGAAAATTACAATTAATTTCCGTTAAAGGATTAACAATGGGGCTCGTAGTTCACTTAAACTTGAAGATCAATAAATTGGCGAATTGTACTGTTTGGATGCTTTGCATATATGTTTCTTAGACTACATAGAAGCATCATATACAAAGATTTCAACCGTCTACCTGTTCCATTCATTGTTCTACTTGTAGAAAATTTCAATTAATTTCCGTTAAAGGATTAATAATGGGGCTCGTAGTTCACTTAAACTTGAAGAACAAAAAATTGGCGAATGGTACTGTTTGGATGCTTTGCATATATGTTTCTTAGACTATATAGAAGCAATATATACAAAGATTTCAACCGTCTACCTGTTCCATTCATTCTTCTACTTGTCGAAAGTTACAAATAATTTCCGTTAAAGGATTAACAATGGGGCTCATAGTTCACTTAAACTTAAGAACAAAAAATTAGCGAAAGGTACTGTTTGGATGCTTTGCATATATATTTCTTGGACTATATGGAAGCAATAGATACAATGATTTCAACAGTCTACCTGTTCCATTCATTGTTCTACTTGTTGAAATTTACAAATAATTTCATTTAAAGGATTAACAATGGGGCTCGTTGTTCACTTAAACTTGAAGAACAATAAATTGGCGAATTGTACTGTTTGGATGCTTTGCATATATGTTTCTTAGACTATATAGAAGCAATATATACAAAGATTTCAACCGTCTACCTGTTCCATTCATTGTTCTACTTGTCGAAAATTACAAATAATTTCCGATAAAGGATTAACCATTGGGGCTCATTGTTCACTAAACTTGAAGAACAAAGATTGTCGAATTGTACTGTTTGGATGCATTGCATATATGTTTCTTAGACTATATAGAAGCAATATATACATTGATTTCAACCGTCTACGTGTTCCAATCATTGTTCTACTTGTCGAAATTTACAAATAATTTCCTTTAAAGGATTAACAATGGGGCTCGTAGATCACTTGAACTTGAAGAACAAAAAATTGGCGAATGGTACTGTTTGGATGCTTTGCATATATGTTTCTTAGACTATATAAACGCAATATATACAAAGATTTCAACCGTCTACTTGTTCCATTCATTGTTCTACTTGTCGAAAATTACAAATAATTTCCGATAAAGGATTAACCATTGGGGCTCATTGTTCACTTAAACTTGAAGAACAAAAAATTGGCGAATTGTACTGTTTAGATGCTTTGCATATATGTTTCTTAGACTATATAGAAGTAATATATACATTGATTTCAACCGTCTACCTGTTCCATTCATTGTTCTACTTGTCGAAAGTTACAAATAATTTCTGTTAAAGGATTAATAATGGGCATCGTAGTTCACTTAAACTTGAAGTACAAAAAATTGGCGAATTGTATTGTTTGGATGCTCTGCATATATGTTTCTTAGACTATATTGAAGCAATACATACAATGATTTCAACCGTCTTCCTGCTCAATTCATTGTTCTACTTGTAGAAAGTTACAAATAATTTCCATTTAAAGGATTAACAATGGGGCTCGTTGTTCACTTAAACTTGAAGAACAATAAATTGGCGAATTGTACTGTTTGGATGCTTTGCATATATGTTTCTTAGACTATATAGAAGCAATATATACAAAGATTTCAACCGTCTACCTGTTCCATTCATTGTTCTACTTGTCGAAAGTTACAAATAATTTCCGATAATGGATTAACCATTGAGTCTCATTGTTCACTTATACTTGAAGAACAAAAAATTGGCGAATTGTACTGTTTGGATGCTTTGCATATATGTTTCTTAGACTATATAGAAGCAATATATACAATGATTTCAACCGTCTACCTGTTCCATTCATTGTTCTACTTGTCGAAAGTTACAAATAATTTCCGTTAAAGTATTAACAATGGGGCTCGTAGTTCTCTTAAACTTGAAGAACAACAAATTGGCGAATTGTACTGTTTCGATGCTTTGTATATATGTTTCTTTGTCTATATAGAAGCAATATATACATTGATTTCCACCGTCTACCTGTTCCATTCATTGTTCTACTTGTAGAAAATTACAATTAATTTCCGTTAGAGGATTAACAATGGGGCTCGTAGTTCACTTAAACTTGAAGAACAAAAAATAGGCGAATGGTACTGTTTGGATGCTTTGCATATATGTTTCTTAGACTATATAGAAGCAATATATACAAAGATTTCAACCGTCTACCTGTTCCATTCATTGTTCTGCTTGTCGAAATTTACAAATAATTTCATTTAAAGGATTAACAATGGGGCTCGTAGTTCACTTAAACTTGAAGAAAAAAAATTGGCGAATTGTACTGTTTTGATGCTTTGCGTATATGTTTCTTAGACTATATAGAAGCAATATATAGAAAGATTTCACCCGTCTACCTTTACTATTCATTGTTCTACTTGTAGAAAGTTACAAATAATTTCCATTTCATGATTATCAATGGGGCTCGTTGTTCACTTCAACTTGAAGAGCAACAAATTGGCGAATGGTACTGTTTGGATGCTTTGCATATATGTTTCTTAGACTATATAGAAGCAATATATATAAATATTTCAAGCGTCTACCTGTTCCATTCATTGTTCTACTTGTCGAAAGTTACAAATAATTTCCTATAAAGGATTAACAATGGGGCTCATTGTTCACTTAAACTTGAAGAACAAAAAATTGGCGAATGGTACTGTTTGGATGCTTTGCATATATGTTTCTTAGACTATATAGAAGCAATATATACATTGATTTCAACCGTCTACCTGTTCCACTCATTGTTCTACTTGTCGCAAGTTACAAATAATTTGCGTTAAAGTATTAACAATGGGTCTCGTAGTTCACTTAAACTTGAAGATGAAATAATTGGCGAATTGTACTGTTTGGATGCTTTGCATATATGTTTCTTAGATTATATAGAAGCAATATATACAAAGATTTCAACCGTCTACCTGTTCCATTCATTGTTCTACTTGACGAAAATTACAAATAATTTCCGATAAAGGATTAACCATTGGGGCTCATTGTTCACTAAACTTGAAGAACAAAGATTGTCGAATTGTACTGTTTGGATGCTTTGCGTATATGTTTCTTAGACTATATAGAAGCAATATATACAAAGATCTCAACCGTCTACGTGTTCCAATCAGTGTTCTACTTGTCGAAATTTACGAATAATTTCCGTTAAGGGATTAACAATGGGGATCGTAGTTTACTTAAACTTGAAGAACCAGAAATTGGCGAATTGTACTGTTTGGATGCTTTGCATATATGTTTCTTAGACTATATAGAAGCAATATGTACAATGATTTCAACCGTCTACCTATTCCATTCATTGTTCTACTTGCCGAAATTTACAAATAATTTCCTTTAAAGGATTAACAATGGGGCTCATTGTTCACTTAAACTTGAAGAACAAAAATTTGGCGAATGGTACTGTTTAGATGCTTTGCATATAGGTTTCTTATGCTATATAGAAGCAGCATATACAATGATTTCAACCGTCTACCTATTCCATTCATTTTTCTACTTGTCGAAATTTACAAATAATTTCCTTTAGAGGATTAACAATTGGGCTCGTAGTTCACTTAAACTTGAAGAAAAAAAATTGGCGAATTGTACTGTTTGGATGCTTTGCGTATATGTTTCTTAGACTATATAGAAGCAATATATACAAAGATCTCAACCGTCTACGTGTTCCAATCATTGTTCAACTTGTCGAAATTTACAAATAATTTCCTTTAAAGGATTAACAATGGGGCTCGTAGTTCACTTAAACTTGAAGAACAAAAAATTGGCGAATTGTGCTGTTTGGATTCTTTGCATATATGTTTCCTAGACTATATAGAAGCAATATATACAAAGATTTCAACCGTCTACGTGTTCCAATCATTGTTCTACTTGTCGAAATTTACAAATAATTTCCTTTAAAGGATTAACAATGGGGCTCGTAGTTCACTTAAACTTGAAGAACAATAAATTGGCGAATTGTACTGTTTGGATGCTTTGCATGTATGTTTCTTAGACTGTATAGAAGAACTATATACAATGATTTCAACCGTCTACCTGTTCCATTCATTTTTCAACTTGTCGAAATTTACAAATAATTTCCTTTAAAGGATTAAAAATGGGGCTCGTAGTTCACTTAAACTTGAAGAAAAAAAATTGGCAAATTGTACTGTTTGGATGCTTTGCGTATATGTTTCTTAGACTATATAGAAGCAATATATACAATGATTTCAACCGTCTACCTGTTCCATTCATTTTTCAACTTGTCGAAATTTACAAATAATTTCCTTTAAAGGATTAAAAATGGGGCTCGTAGTTCACTTAAACTTGAAGAACAAAAAATTGGCGATTTGTACTGTTTGGATGCTTTGCATATATGTTTCTTAGACTATATAGAAGAAATATATACATTGACTTCAACCGTCTACCTGTTCCATTCATTGATCTACTTGTCGAATGTTACAAATAATTTCCGTTAAAGTATTAACAATGCGGCTCGTAGTTCACTTAAACTTGAAGAACAAAAAATTGGCGAATTGTACTGTTTCGATTCTTTGCATATATGTTTCTTAGACTATATAGAAGCAATATATACAAAGATTTCAACCGTCTACCTGTCCGATTCATTGTTCTACTTGTCGAAATTTACAAATAATTTCCTTTCAAGGATTAACAATGCGGCTCGTTGTTCACTTAAACTTGAAGAACAAAAAATTGGCGAATGGTAATGTTTGGATGCTTTGCGTACACGTTCCTTAGACTATATAGAAGCAGCATATACATTGATTTCTACCGTCTACCTGTTCCATTCATTGTTCTACTTGTCGAAATATACAAATAATTTCCTTTAAAGGATTAACCATTGGTGCTCATTGTTCACTTAAACTTGAAGTACAAAAAATTGGCGAATGGTAATGTTTGGATGCTTTGCGTACACGTTTCTTAGACTATATGGAAGCATTATATACAAAGATTTCAACCGTCTACGTGTTCCAATCATTGTTCTACTTGTCGAAATTTACAAATAATTTCCGTTAAAGGATTAACAATTGGGCTCGTAGTTCACTTAAACTTGAAGAACAAAAAATTGGCGAATTGTACTATTTGGATGCTTTGCATATATGTTTCTTAGACTGTATAGAAGCAATATATACAATGATGTCAACCGTCTACCTGTTCTATTCATTGTTATACTTGTCGAAATTTACAAATAATTTCCTTTAAAGGATTAACAATGGGGCTCGTAGTTCACTTAAACTTGAAGAACAAAAAATTGGCGAATTGTACTGTTTAGATGCTTTGCATATATGTTGCTTAGACTATATAGAAGCAATATATACATTGATTTCAACCGTCTACCTGTTCCAGTCATTGATCTACTTGTCGAAAGTTACAAATAATTTCCTTTAAAGGATTAACAATGCGGCTCGTAGTTCACTTAAACTTGAAGAACAAAAAATTGGCGAATTGTACTGTTTGGATGCTTTGCATATATGTTTCTTAGAGTATATAGAAGCAATATATAGAAAGATTTCACCCGTCTACCTGTTCCATTCATTGTTCTACTTGTCGAAAATTACAAATAATTTCCGATAAAGGATTAACCATTGGTGCTCATTGTTCACTTAAACTTGAAGTACAAAAAATTGGCGAATGGTAATGTTTGGATGCTTTGCGTACACGTTTCTTAGACTATATGGAAGCATTATATACAAAGATTTCAACCGTCTACGTGTTCCAATCATTGTTCTACTTGTCGAAATTTACAAATAATTTCCGTTAAAGGATTAACAATTGGGCTCGTAGTTCACTTAAACTTGAAGAACAAAAAATTGGCGAATTGTACTGTTTCGATTCTTTGCATATATGTTTCTTAGACTATATAGAAGCAATATATAGAAAGATTTCACCCGTCTACCTGTTCCATTCATTGTTCTACTTGTAGAAAGTTACAAATAATTTCCATTTCATGATTATCAATGGGGCTCGTTGTTCACTAATACTTGAAGATACAAAAATTGGCGAATGTTACTGTTTAGATGCTTTGCATATAGGTTTCTTAGACTATATAGAAGCAGCATATACAATGATTTCAACCGTCTACCAGTTCCATTCATTGTTCTACTTGTCGAATGTTACAAATAATTTCCGTTAAAGTATTAACAATGGGGCTCGTAGTTCACTTAAACTTGAAGAACAAAAAATTGGCGAATTGTACTGTTTCGATTCTTTGCATATATGTTTCTTAGACTATATAGAAGCAATATATACAAAGATCTCAACCGTCTACCTGTTCCATTCATTGTTTCTACTTGTCGAAAGTTACAAATAATTTCCGATAAAGGATTAACCATTGGGGCTCATTGTTCACTTAAATTTGAAGAACAAAAAATTGGCGAATTGTACTGTTTCGATTCTTTGCATATATGTTTCTTAGACTATATAGAAGCAATATATACAAAGATTTCAACCGTCTACGTGTTCCAATCATTGTTCTACTTGTCGAAAGTTACAAATAATTTCCGATAAAGGATTAACCATTGGGGCTCATTGTTCACTTAAATTTGAAGAACAAAAAATTGGCGAATTGTACTGTTTCGATTCTTTGCATATATGTTTCTTAGACTATATAGAAGCAATATATACAAAGATTTCAACCGTCTACGTGTTCCAATCATTGTTCTACTTGTCGTAATTTACAAATAATTTCCGTTAAAGGATTAACAATGGGGCTCGTAGTTCACTTAAACTTGAAGAACAAAAAATTGGCGAATTGCACTGTTTGGATGCTTTGCATATATGTTTCTTAGACTATATAGAAGCATTATATACAATGATTTCAACCGTCTACCTTTTCCATTCACTGTTCCACTTGTCGAAAGTTACAAATAATTTCCTTTAAAGGATTAACAATGCGGCTCGTAGTTCACTTAAACTTGAAGAACAAAAAATTGGCGAATTGTACTGTTTCGATTCTTTGCATATATGTTTCTTAGACTATATAGAAGCAATATATACAAAGATCTCAACCGTCTACCTGTTCCATTCATTGTTTCTACTTGTCGAAAGTTACAAATAATTTCCGATAAAGGATTAACCATTGGGGCTCATTGTTCACTTAAATTTGAAGAACAAAAAATTGGCGAATTGTACTGTTTCGATTCTTTGCATATATGTTTCTTAGACTATATAGAAGCAATATATACAAAGATTTCAACCGTCTACGTGTTCCAATCATTGTTCTACTTGTCGTAATTTACAAATAATTTCCGTTAAAGGATTAACAATGGGGCTCGTAGTTCACTTAAACTTGAAGAACAAAAAATTGGCGAATTGCACTGTTTGGATGCTTTGCATATATGTTTCTTAGACTATATAGAAGCATTATATACAATGATTTCAACCGTCTACCTTTTCCATTCACTGTTCCACTTGTCGAAAGTTACAAATAATTTCCTTTAAAGGATTAACAATGCGGCTCGTAGTTCACTTAAACTTGAAGAACAAAAAATTGGCGAATTGTACTGTTTGGATGCTTTGCGTATATGTTTCTTAGACTATATAGAAGCAATATATAGAAAGATTTCACCCGTCTACATTTACTATTCATTGTTCTACTTGTAGAAAGTTACAAATAATTTCCATTTCATGATTATCAATGGGGCTCGTTGTTCACTTCAACTTGAAGAACAATAAATTGGCGAATTGTACTCTTTGGATGCTTTGCATATATGTTTCTTAGACTATATAGAAGCAATATATACAAAGATTTCAACCGTCTACCTGTTCCACTCATTGTTCTACTTGTCGAAAGTTACAAATAATTTCCGATAAAGGATTAACAATGGGGCTCATTGTTCACTTAAACTTGAAGAATAAAAAATTGGCGAATGGTACTGTTTAGATGCTTTGCATATAGGTTTCTTATGCTATATAGAAGCAGCATATACAATGATTTCAACCGTCTACCTATTCCATTCATTGTTCTACTTGTCGAAATTTACAAATAATTTCCTTTAGAGGATTAACAATTGGGCTCGTAGTTCACTTAAACTTGAAGAACAAAAAATTGGCGAATTGTACTATTTGGATGCTTTGCATATATGTTTCATAGACTATATAGAAGCAATATATACAATGATTTCAACCGTCTACCTGTTCCATTCATTGTTATACTTGTCGAAATTTACAAATAATTTCCTTTAAAGGATTAACAATGGGGCTCGTAGTTCACTTAAACTTGAAGAACAATAAATTGGCGAATTGTACTGTTTGGATGCTTTGCATATATGTTTCTTAGACTATATAGAAGCAATATATACAAAGATCTCAACCGTCTACCTGTTCCATTCATTGTTTCTACTTGTCGAAAGTTACAAATAATTTCCGATAAAGGATTAACCATTGGGGCTCATTGTTCACTTAAATTTGAAGAACAATAAATTGGCGAATTGTACTGTTTGGATGCTTTGCATATATGTTTCTTAGACTATATAGAAGCAATATATACAATGATTGCAACCGTCTACCTGTTCCATTCATTGTTCTACTTGTAGAAAGTTACAAATAATTTCCATTTCATGATTATCAATGGGGCTCGTTGTTCACTAATACTTGAAGATACAAAAATTGGCGAATGTTACTGTTTAGATGTTTTGCATATAGGTTTCTTAGACTATATAGAAGCAGCATATACAATGATTTCAACCGTCTACCTGTTCCATTCATTGTTCTACTTGTCGAAATATACAAATAATTTCCTTTAGAGGATTAACAATTGGGCTCGTTGTTCACTTAAACTTGAAGAACAAAAAATTGGCGAAATGTACTATTTGGATGCTTTGCATATATGTTTCTTAGACTATATAGAAGCAATATATACAATGATTTCAACCGTCTACCTGTTCCATTCATTGTTATACTTGTCGAAATTTACAAATAATTTCCTTTAAAGGATTAACAATGCGGCTCGTAGTTCACTTAAACTTGAAGAACAAAAAATTGGCGAATTGTACTGTTTGGATGCTTTGCGTATATGTTTCTTAGACTATATAGAAGCAATATATAGAAAGATTTCACCCGTCTACATTTACTATTCATTGTTCTACTTGTAGAAAGTTACAAATAATTTCCATTTCATGATTATCAATGGGGCTCGTTGTTCACTTCAACTTGAAGAACAATAAATTGGCGAATTGTACTCTTTGGATGCTTTGCATATATGTTTCTTAGACTATATAGAAGCAATATATACAAAGATTTCAACCGTCTACCTGTTCCACTCATTGTTCTACTTGTCGAAAGTTACAAATAATTTCCGATAAAGGATTAACAATGGGGCTCATTGTTCACTTAAACTTGAAGAATAAAAAATTGGCGAATGGTACTGTTTAGATGCTTTGCATATAGGTTTCTTATGCTATATAGAAGCAGCATATACAATGATTTCAACCGTCTACCTATTCCATTCATTGTTCTACTTGTCGAAATTTACAAATAATTTCCTTTAGAGGATTAACAATTGGGCTCGTAGTTCACTTAAACTTGAAGAACAAAAAATTGGCGAATTGTACTATTTGGATGCTTTGCATATATGTTTCATAGACTATATAGAAGCAATATATACAATGATTTCAACCGTCTACCTGTTCCATTCATTGTTATACTTGTCGAAATTTACAAATAATTTCCTTTAAAGGATTAACAATGGGGCTCGTAGTTCACTTAAACTTGAAGAACAAAAAATTGGCGAATTGTACTGTTTGGATGCTTTGCATATATGTTTCTTAGACTATATAGAAGCATTATATACAATGATTTCAACCGTCTACCTTTTCCATTCACTGTTCCACTTGTCGAAAGTTACAAATAATTTCCTTTAAAGGATTAACAATGCGGCTCGTAGTTCACTTAAACTTGAAGAACAAAAAATTGGCGAATTGTACTGTTTGGATGCTTTGCGTATATGTTTCTTAGACTATATAGAAGCAATATATAGAAAGATTTCACCCGTCTACATTTACTATTCATTGTTCTACTTGTAGAAAGTTACAAATAATTTCCATTTCATGATTATCAATGGGGCTCGTTGTTCACTTCAACTTGAAGAACAATAAATTGGCGAATTGTACTCTTTGGATGCTTTGCATATATGTTTCTTAGACTATATAGAAGCAATATATACAAAGATTTCAACCGTCTACCTGTTCCACTCATTGTTCTACTTGTCGAAAGTTACAAATAATTTCCGATAAAGGATTAACAATGGGGCTCATTGTTCACTTAAACTTGAAGAATAAAAAAT
This sequence comes from Cerceris ruficornis, assembly GCA_963989415.1. Classification (NCBI taxonomy): domain Eukaryota; kingdom Metazoa; phylum Arthropoda; class Insecta; order Hymenoptera; family Crabronidae; genus Cerceris; species Cerceris ruficornis. Next base: position 135,616 of record CAXDIW010000529.1, read on the forward strand.
TGGCGAATGGTACTGTTTAGATGCTTTGCATATAGGTTTCTTATGCTATATAGAAGCAGCATATACAATGATTTCAACCGTCTACCTATTCCATTCATTGTTCTACTTGTCGAAATTTACAAATAATTTCCTTTAGAGGATTAACAATTGGGCTCGTAGTTCACTTAAACTTGAAGAACAAAAAATTGGCGAATTGTACTATTTGGATGCTTTGCATATATGTTTCATAGACTATATAGAAGCAATATATACAATGATTTCAACCGTCTACCTGTTCCATTCATTGTTATACTTGTCGAAATTTACAAATAATTTCCTTTAAAGGATTAACAATGGGGCTCGTAGTTCACTTAAACTTGAAGAACAATAAATTGGCGAATTGTACTGTTTGGATGCTTTGCATATATGTTTCTTAGACTATATAGAAGCAATATATACAAAGATCTCAACCGTCTACCTGTTCCATTCATTGTTTCTACTTGTCGAAAGTTACAAATAATTTCCGATAAAGGATTAACCATTGGGGCTCATTGTTCACTTAAATTTGAAGAACAATAAATTGGCGAATTGTACTGTTTGGATGCTTTGCATATATGTTTCTTAGACTATATAGAAGCAATATATACAATGATTGCAACCGTCTACCTGTTCCATTCATTGTTCTACTTGTAGAAAGTTACAAATAATTTCCATTTCATGATTATCAATGGGGCTCGTTGTTCACTAATACTTGAAGATACAAAAATTGGCGAATGTTACTGTTTAGATGTTTTGCATATAGGTTTCTTAGACTATATAGAAGCAGCATATACAATGATTTCAACCGTCTACCTGTTCCATTCATTGTTCTACTTGTCGAAATATACAAATAATTTCCTTTAGAGGATTAACAATTGGGCTCGTTGTTCACTTAAACTTGAAGAACAAAAAATTGGCGAAATGTACTATTTGGATGCTTTGCATATATGTTTCTTAGACTATATAGAAGCAATATATACAATGATTTCAACCGTCTACCTGTTCCATTCATTGTTATACTTGTCGAAATTTACAAATAATTTCCTTTAAAGGATTAACAATGCGGCTCGTAGTTCACTTAAACTTGAAGAACAAAAAATTGGCGAATTGTACTGTTTCGATTCTTTGCATATATGTTTCTTAGACTATATAGAAGCAATATATACAAAGATTTCAACCGTCTACCTGTCCGATTCATTGTTCTACTTGTCGAAAGTTACAAATAATTTCCGATAAAGGATTAACCATTGGGGCTCATTGTTCACTTAAACTTGAAGAACAAAAAATTGGCGAATGGTACTGTTTGGATGCTTTGCATATATGTTTCTTAGACTATATAGAAGCAATATATACAAAGATTTCAACCGTCTACCTTTTCCATTCATTGTTCTACGTGTCGAAAGTTACAAATAATTTCCGATAACGGATTAACCATTGGTGCTCATTGTTCACTTAAACTTGAAGAACAAAAAATTGGCGAATGGTAATGTTTGGATGCTTTGCGTACACGTTTCTTAGACTATATGGAAGCATTATATATAAAGATTTCAACCGTCTACGTGATCCAATCATTGTTCTACTTGTCGAAATTTACAAATAATTTCCGTTAAAGGATTAACAATGGGGCTCGTAGTTCACTTAAACTTGAAGAACAAAAAATTGGCGAATTGCACTGTTTGGATGCTTTGCATATATGTTTCTTAGACTATATAGAAGCAGCATATACAATGATTTCAACCGTCTACCTGTTCCATTCATTGTTCTACTTGTCGAAATATACAAATAATTTCCTTTAGAGGATTAACCATTGGTGCTCATTGTTCACTTAAACTTGAAGAACAAAAAATTGGCGAATGGTAATGCTTGGATGCTTTGCGTACACGTTCCTTAGACTATATAGAAGCAGCATATACATTGATTTCTACCGTCTACCTGTTCCATTCATTGTTCTACTTGTCGAAATATACAAATAATTTCCTTTAAAGGATTAACAATGGGGCTCGTAGTTCACTTAAACTTGAAGAACAAAAAATTGGCAAATTGTACTGCTTGGATGGTTTGCGTACATGTTTCTTAGACTATATAGAAGGAATATATACAATGATTTAACCGTCTACCTGTTCCATTCATTGTTCTACTTGTCGAATGTTACAAATAATTTCCGTTAAATGATTAACAATGGGGCTCGTAGTTCATTTAAACTTGAAGAACATAAAATTGGCGAATTGTACTGTTTGGATGCTTTGCATATGTGTTTCTTAGACTATATAGAAGCAATATATACTATGATTTCAACCGTCTACCTGTTCCATTCTTTGTTCTACTTGTCGAAAGTTACAAATAATTTCCTTTAAAGGATTAACAATGCGGCTCGTAGTTCACTTAAACTTGAAGAACAAAAAATTGGCGAATTGTACTGTTTGGATGCTTTGCGTATATGTTTCTTAGACTATATAGAAGCAATATATACAAAGATCTCAACCGTCTACCTGTTCCATTCATTGTTTCTACTTGTCGAAAGTTACAAATAATTTCCGATAAAGGATTAACCATTGGGGCTCATTGTTCACTTAAATTTGAAGAACAATAAATTGGCGAATTGTACTGTTTGGATGCTTTGCATATATGTTTCTTAGACTATATAGAAGCAATATATACAATGATTTCAACCGTCTACCTGTTCCATTCATTGTTATACTTGTCGAAATTTACAAATAATTTCCTTTAAAGGATTAACAATGCGGCTCGTAGTTCACTTAAACTTGAAGAACAAAAAATTGGCGAATTGTACTGTTTCGATTCTTTGCATATATGTTTCTTAGACTATATAGAAGCAATATATACAAAGATTTCAACCTTCTACCTGTCCGATTCATTGTTCTACTTGTCGAAAATTACAAATAATTTCCGATAAAGGATTAACCATTGGTGCTCATTGTTCACTTAAACTTGAAGAACAAAAAATTGGCGAATGGTAATGTTTGGATGCTTTGCGTACACGTTCCTTAGACTATATAGAAGCAGCATATACATTGATTTCTACCGTCTACCTGTTCCATTCATTGTTCTACTTGTCGAAATATACAAATAATTTCCTTTAAAGGATTAACAATGGGGCTCGTAGTTCACTTAAACTTGAAGAACAAAAAATTGGCAAATTGTACTGCTTGGATGGTTTGCGTACATGTTTCTTAGACTATATAGAAGGAATATATACAATGATTTAACCGTCTACCTGTTCCATTCATTGTTCTACTTGTCGAATGTTACAAATAATTTCCGTTAAATGATTAACAATGGGGCTCGTAGTTCATTTAAACTTGAAGAACATAAAATTGGCGAATTGTACTGTTTGGATGCTTCGCATATGTGTTTCTTAGACTATATAGAAGCAATATATACTATGATTTCAACCGTCTACCTGTTCCATTCTTTGTTCTACTTGTCGAAATTTACAAATAATTTCCTTTATAGGATTAACAATGGGGCTCGTAGTTCACTTAAACTTGAAGAACAAAAAATTGGCGATTTGTACTGTCTGGATGCTTTGCATATATGTTTCTTAGACTATATAGAAGAAATATATACATTGATTTCAACCGTCTACCTGTTCCATTCATTGATCTACTTGTCGAATGTTACAAATAATTTCCGTTAAAGTATTAACAATGGGGCTCGTAGTTCACTTAAACTTGAAGAACAAAAAATTGGCGAATTGTACTGTTTCGATTCTTTGCATATATGTTTCTTAGACTATATAGAAGCAATATATACAAAGATTTCAACCGTCTACCTGTTCGATTCATTGTTCTACTTGTCGAAAATTACAAATAATTTCCGATAAAGGATTAACCATTGGTGCTCATTGTTCACTTAAACTTGAAGAACAAAAAATTGGCGAATGGTAATGTTTGGATGCTTTGCGTACACGTTTCTTAGACTATATGGAAGCATTATATACAAAGATTTCAACCGTCTACGTGATCCAATCATTGTTCTACTTGTCGAAATTTACAAATAATTTCCGTTAAAGGATTAACAATGGGGCTCGTAGTTCACTTAAACTTGAAGAACAAAAAATTGGCGAATTGCACTGTTTGGATGCTTTGCATATATGTTTCTTAGACTATATAGAAGCATTATATACAATGATTTCAACCGTCTACCTTTTCCATTCACTGTTCTACTTGTCGAAAGTTACAAATAATTTCCTTTAAAGGATTAACAATGCGGCTCGTAGTTCACTTAAACTTGAAGAACAAAAAATTGGCGAATTGTACTGTTTGGATGCTTTGCGTATATGTTTCTTAGACTATATAGAAGCAATATATAGAAAGATTTCACCCGTCTACATTTACTATTCATTGTTCTACTTGTAGAAAGTTACAAATAATTTCCATTTCATGATTATCAATGGGGCTCGTTGTTCACTTCAACTTGAAGAACAATAAATTGGCGAATTGTACTCTTTGGATGCTTTGCATATATGTTTCTTAGACTATATAGAAGCAATATATACAAAGATTTCAACCGTCTACCTGTTCCACTCATTGTTCTACTTGTCGAAAGTTACAAATAATTTCCGATAAAGGATTAACAATGGGGCTCATTGTTCACTTAAACTTGAAGAACAAAAAATTGGCGAATGGTACTGTTTAGATGCTTTGCATATAGGTTTCTTATGCTATATAGAAGCAGCATATACAATGATTTCAACCGTCTACCTATTCCATTCATTGTTCTACTTGTCGAAATTTACAAATAATTTCCTTTAGAGGATTAACAATTGGGCTCGTAGTTCACTTAAACTTGAAGAACAAAAAATTGGCGAATTGCACTGTTTGGATGCTTTGCATATATGTTTCTTAGACTATATAGAAGCATTATATACAATGATTTCAACCGTCTACCTTTTCCATTCACTGTTCTACTTGTCGAAAGTTACAAATAATTTCCTTTAAAGGATTAACAATGCGGCTCGTAGTTCACTTAAACTTGAAGAACAAAAAATTGGCGAATTGTACTGTTTGGATGCTTTGCGTATGTGTTTCTTAGACTATATAGAAGCAATATATACTATGATTTCAACCGTCTACCTGTTCCATTCTTTGTTCTACTTGTCGAAATCTACAAATAATTTCCTTTATAGGATTAACAATGGGGCTCGTAGTTCACTTAAACTTGAAGAACAAAAAATTGGCGATTTGTACTGTTTGGATGCTTTGCATATATGTTTCTTAGACTATATAGAAGAAATATATACATTGATTTCAACCGTCTACCTGTTCCATTCATTGATCTACTTGTCGAATGTTACAAATAATTTCCGTTAAAGTATTAACAATGGGGCTCGTAGTTCACTTAAACTTGAAGAACAAAAAATTGGCGAATTGTACTGTTTCGATTCTTTGCATATATGTTTCTTAGACTATATAGAAGCAATATATACAAAGATTTCAACCGTCTACCTGTTCGATTCATTGTTCTACTTGTCGAAAATTACAAATAATTTCCGATAAAGGATTAACCATTGGTGCTCATTGTTCACTTAAACTTGAAGAACAAAAAATTGGCGAATGGTAATGTTTGGATGCTTTGCGTACACGTTTCTTAGACTATATGGAAGCATTATATACAAAGATTTCAACCGTCTACGTGATCCAATCATTGTTCTACTTGTCGAAATTTACAAATAATTTCCGATAAAGGATTAACCATTGGGGCTCATTGTTCACTTAAATTTGAAGAACAATAAATTGGCGAATTGTACTGTTTGGATGCTTTGCATATATGTTTCTTAGACTATATAGAAGCAATATATACAATGATTTCAACCGTCTACCTGTTCCATTCATTGTTATACTTGTCGAAATTTACAAATAATTTCCTTTAAAGGATTAACAATGCGGCTCGTAGTTCACTTAAACTTGAAGAACAAAAAATTGGCGAATTGTACTGTTTCGATTCTTTGCATATATGTTTCTTAGACTATATAGAAGCAATATATACAAAGATTTCAACCGTCTACCTGTCCGATTCATTGTTCTACTTGTCGAAAATTACAAATAATTTCCGATAAAGGATTAACCATTGGTGCTCATTGTTCACTTAAACTTGAAGAACAAAAAATTGGCGAATGGTAATGTTTGGATGCTTTGCGTACACGTTCCTTAGACTATATAGAAGCAGCATATACATTGATTTCTACCGTCTACCTGTTCCATTCATTGTTCTACTTGTCGAAATATACAAATAATTTCCTTTAAAGGATTAACAATGGGGCTCGTAGTTCACTTAAACTTGAAGAACAAAAAATTGGCAAATTGTACTGCTTGGATGGTTTGCGTACATGTTTCTTAGACTATATAGAAGGAATATATACAATGATTTAACCGTCTACCTGTTCCATTCATTGTTCTACTTGTCGAATGTTACAAATAATTTCCGTTAAATGATTAACAATGGGGCTCGTAGTTCATTTAAACTTGAAGAACATAAAATTGGCGAATTGTACTGTTTGGATGCTTCGCATATGTGTTTCTTAGACTATATAGAAGCAATATATACTATGATTTCAACCGTCTACCTGTTCCATTCTTTGTTCTACTTGTCGAAATTTACAAATAATTTCCTTTATAGGATTAACAATGGGGCTCGTAGTTCACTTAAACTTGAAGAACAAAAAATTGGCGATTTGTACTGTTTGGATGCTTTGCATATATGTTTCTTAGACTATATAGAAGAAATATATACATTGATTTCAACCGTCTACCTGTTCCATTCATTGATCTACTTGTCGAATGTTACAAATAATTTCCGTTAAAGTATTAACAATGGGGCTCGTAGTTCACTTAAACTTGAAGAACAAAAAATTGGCGAATTGTACTGTTTCGATTCTTTGCATATATGTTTCTTAGACTATATAGAAGCAATATATACAAAGATTTCAACCGTCTACCTGTTCGATTCATTGTTCTACTTGTCGAAAGTTACAAATAATTTCCGATAAAGGATTAACAATGGGGCTCATTGTTCACTTAAACTTGAAGAACAAAAAATTGGCGAATGGTACTGTTTAGATGCTTTGCATATAGGTTTCTTATGCTATATAGAAGCAGCATATACAATGATTTCAACCGTCTACCTATTCCATTCATTGTTCTACTTGTCGAAATTTACAAATAATTTCCTTTAGAGGATTAACAATTGGGCTCGTAGTTCACTTAAACTTGAAGAACAAAAAATTGGCGAATTGCACTGTTTGGATGCTTTGCATATATGTTTCTTAGACTATATAGAAGCATTATATACAATGATTTCAACCGTCTACCTTTTCCATTCACTGTTCTACTTGTCGAAAGTTACAAATAATTTCCTTTAAAGGATTAACAATGCGGCTCGTAGTTCACTTAAACTTGAAGAACAAAAAATTGGCGAATTGTACTGTTTGGATGCTTTGCGTACACGTTCCTTAGACTATATAGAAGCAGCATATACATTGATTTCTACCGTCTACCTGTTCCATTCATTGTTCTACTTGTCGAAATATACAAATAATTTCCTTTAAAGGATTAACAATGGGGCTCGTAGTTCACTTAAACTTGAAGAACAAAAAATTGGCAAATTGTACTGCTTGGATGGTTTGCGTACATGTTTCTTAGACTATATAGAAGGAATATATACAATGATTTAACCGTCTACCTGTTCCATTCATTGTTCTACTTGTCGAATGTTACAAATAATTTCCGTTAAATGATTAACAATGGGGCTCGTAGTTCATTTAAACTTGAAGAACATAAAATTGGCGAATTGTACTGTTTGGATGCTTCGCATATGTGTTTCTTAGACTATATAGAAGCAATATATACTATGATTTCAACCGTCTACCTGTTCCATTCTTTGTTCTACTTGTCGAAATTTACAAATAATTTCCTTTATAGGATTAACAATGGGGCTCGTAGTTCACTTAAACTTGAAGAACAAAAAATTGGCGATTTGTACTGTTTGGATGCTTTGCATATATGTTTCTTAGACTATATAGAAGAAATATATACATTGATTTCAACCGTCTACCTGTTCCATTCATTGATCTACTTGTCGAATGTTACAAATAATTTCCGTTAAAGTATTAACAATGGGGCTCGTAGTTCACTTAAACTTGAAGAACAAAAAATTGGCGAATTGTACTGTTTCGATTCTTTGCATATATGTTTCTTAGACTATATAGAAGCAATATATACAAAGATTTCAACCGTCTACCTGTTCGATTCATTGTTCTACTTGTCGAAAATTACAAATAATTTCCGATAAAGGATTAACCATTGGTGCTCATTGTTCACTTAAACTTGAAGAACAAAAAATTGGCGAATGGTAATGTTTGGATGCTTTGCATATATGTTTCTTAGACTATATAGAAGCATTATATACAATGATTTCAACCGTCTACCTTTTCCATTCACTGTTCTACTTGTCGAAAGTTACAAATAATTTCCTTTAAAGGATTAACAATGCGGCTCGTAGTTCACTTAAACTTGAAGAACAAAAAATTGGCGAATTGTACTGTTTGGATGCTTTGCGTATATGTTTCTTAGACTATATAGAAGCAATATATAGAAAGATTTCACCCGTCTACATTTACTATTCATTGTTCTACTTGTAGAAAGTTACAAATAATTTCCATTTCATGATTATCAATGGGGCTCGTTGTTCACTTCAACTTGAAGAACAATAAATTGGCGAATTGTACTCTTTGGATGCTTTGCATATATGTTTCTTAGACTATATAGAAGCAATATATACAAAGATTTCAACCGTCTACCTGTTCCACTCATTGTTCTACTTGTCGAAAGTTACAAATAATTTCCGATAAAGGATTAACAATGGGGCTCATTGTTCACTTAAACTTGAAGAACAAAAAATTGGCGAATGGTACTGTTTAGATGCTTTGCATATAGGTTTCTTATGCTATATAGAAGCAGCATATACAATGATTTCAACCGTCTACCTATTCCATTCATTGTTCTACTTGTCGAAATTTACAAATAATTTCCTTTAGAGGATTAACAATTGGGCTCGTAGTTCACTTAAACTTGAAGAACAAAAAATTGGCGAATTGCACTGTTTGGATGCTTTGCATATATGTTTCTTAGACTATATAGAAGCTTTATATACAATGATTTCAACCGTCTACCTTTTCCATTCACTGTTCTACTTGTCGAAAGTTACAAATAATTTCCTTTAAAGGATTAACAATGCGGCTCGTAGTTCACTTAAACTTGAAGAACAAAAAATTGGCGAATTGTACTGTTTGGATGCTTTGCGTATGTGTTTCTTAGACTATATAGAAGCAATATATACTATGATTTCAACCGTCTACCTGTTCCATTCTTTGTTCTACTTGTCGAAATCTACAAATAATTTCCTTTATAGGATTAACAATGGGGCTCGTAGTTCACTTAAACTTGAAGAACAAAAAATTGGCGATTTGTACTGTTTGGATGCTTTGCATATATGTTTCTTAGACTATAAAGAAGAAATATATACATTGATTTCAACCGTCTACCTGTTCCATTCATTGATCTACTTGTCGAATGTTACAAATAATTTCCGTTAAAGTATTAACAATGGGGCTCGTAGTTCACTTAAACTTGAAGAACAAAAAATTGGCGAATTGTACTGTTTCGATTCTTTGCATATATGTTTCTTAGACTATATAGAAGCAATATATACAAAGATTTCAACCGTCTACCTGTTCGATTCATTGTTCTACTTGTCGAAAATTACAAATAATTTCCGATAAAGGATTAACCATTGGTGCTCATTGTTCACTTAAACTTGAAGAACAAAAAATTGGCGAATGGTAATGTTTGGATGCTTTGCGTACACGTTTCTTAGACTATATGGAAGCATTATATACAAAGATTTCAACCGTCTACGTGATCCAATCATTGTTCTACTTGTCGAAATTTACAAATAATTTCCGTTAAAGGATTAACAATGGGGCTCGTAGTTCACTTAAACTTGAAGAACAAAAAATTGGCGAATTGCACTGTTTGGATGCTTTGCATATATGTTTCTTAGACTATATAGAAGCATTATATACAATGATTTCAACCGTCTACCTTTTCCATTCACTGTTCTACTTGTCGAAAGTTACAAATAATTTCCTTTAAAGGATTAACAATGCGGCTCGTAGTTCACTTAAACTTGAAGAACAAAAAATTGGCGAATTGTACTGTTTGGATGCTTTGCGTATATGTTTCTTAGACTATATAGAAGCAATATATACAATGATTTCAACCGTCTACCTGTTCCATTCATTGTTATACTTGTCGAAATTTACAAATAATTTCCTTTAAAGGATTAACAATGCGGCTCGTAGTTCACTTAAACTTGAAGAACAAAAAATTGGCGAATTGTACTGTTTCGATTCTTTGCATATATGTTTCTTAGACTATATAGAAGCAATATATACAAAGATTTCAACCGTCTACCTGTCCGATTCATTGTTCTACTTGTCGAAAATTACAAATAATTTCCGATAAAGGATTAACCATTGGTGCTCATTGTTCACTTAAACTTGAAGAACAAAAAATTGGCGAATGGTAATGTTTGGATGCTTTGCGTACACGTTCCTTAGACTATATAGAAGCAGCATATACATTGATTTCTACCGTCTACCTGTTCCATTCATTGTTCTACTTGTCGAAATATACAAATAATTTCCTTTAAAGGATTAACAATGGGGCTCGTAGTTCACTTAAACTTGAAGAACAAAAAATTGGCAAATTGTACTGCTTGGATGGTTTGCGTACATGTTTCTTAGACTATATAGAAGGAATATATACAATGATTTAACCGTCTACCTGTTCCATTCATTGTTCTACTTGTCGAATGTTACAAATAATTTCCGTTAAATGATTAACAATGGGGCTCGTAGTTCATTTAAACTTGAAGAACATAAAATTGGCGAATTGTACTGTTTGGATGCTTCGCATATGTGTTTCTTAGACTATATAGAAGCAATATATACTATGATTTCAACCGTCTACCTGTGCCATTCTTTGTTCTACTTGTCGAAATTTACAAATAATTTCCTTTATAGGATTAACAATGGGGCTCGTAGTTCACTTAAACTTGAAGAACAAAAAATTGGCGATTTGTACTGTTTGGATGCTTTGCATATATGTTTCTTAGACTATATAGAAGAAATATATACATTGATTTCAACCGTCTACCTGTTCCATTCATTGATCTACTTGTCGAATGTTACAAATAATTTCCGTTAAAGTATTAACAATGGGGCTCGTAGTTCACTTAAACTTGAAGAACAAAAAATTGGCGAATTGTACTGTTTCGATTCTTTGCATATATGTTTCTTAGACTATATAGAAGCAATATATACAAAGATTTCAACCGTCTACCTGTTCGATTCATTGTTCTACTTGTCGAAAATTACAAATAATTTCCGATAAAGGATTAACCATTGGTGCTCATTGTTCACTTAAACTTGAAGAACAAAAAATTGGCGAATGGTAATGTTTGGATGCTTTGCGTACACGTTTCTTAGACTATATGGAAGCATTATATACAAAGATTTCAACCGTCTACGTGATCCAATCATTGTTCTACTTGTCGAAATTTACAAATAATTTCCGTTAAAGGATTAACAATGGGGCTCGTAGTTCACTTAAACTTGAAGAACAAAAAATTGGCGAATTGCACTGTTTGGATGCTTTGCATATATGTTTCTTAGACTATATAGAAGCATTATATACAATGATTTCAACCGTCTACCTTTTCCATTCACTGTTCTACTTGTCGAAAGTTACAAATAATTTCCTTTAAAGGATTAACAATGCGGCTCGTAGTTCACTTAAACTTGAAGAACAAAAAATTGGCGAATTGTACTGTTTGGATGCTTTGCGTATATGTTTCTTAGACTATATAGAAGCAATATATAGAAAGATTTCACCCGTCTACATTTACTATTCATTGTTCTACTTGTAGAAAGTTACAAATAATTTCCATTTCATGATTATCAATGGGGCTCGTTGTTCACTTCAACTTGAAGAACAATAAATTGGCGAATTGTACTCTTTGGATGCTTTGCATATATGTTTCTTAGACTATATAGAAGCAATATATACAAAGATTTCAACCGTCTACCTGTTCCACCCATTGTTCTACTTGTCGAAAGTTACAAATAATTTCCGATAAAGGATTAACAATGGGGCTCATTGTTCACTTAAACTTGAAGAACAAAAAATTGGCGAATGGTACTGTTTAGATGCTTTGCATATAGGTTTCTTATGCTATATAGAAGCAGCATATACAATGATTTCAACCGTCTACCTATTCCATTCATTGTTCTACTTGTCGAAATTTACAAATAATTTCCTTTAGAGGATTAACAATTGGGCTCGTAGTTCACTTAAACTTGAAGAACAAAAAATTGGCGAATTGTACTATTTGGATGCTTTGCATATATGTTTCTTAGACTATATAGAAGCAATATATACAATGATTTCAACCGTCTACCTGTTCCATTCATTGTTGTACTTGTCGAAATTTACAAATAATTTCCTTTAAAGGATTAACAATGGGGCTCGTAGTTCACTTAAACTTGAAGAACAATAAATTGGCGAATTGTACTGTTTGGATGCTTTGCATATATGTTTCTTAGACTATATAGAAGCAATATATACAAAGATCTCAACCGTCTACCTGTTCCATTCATTGTTTCTACTTGTCGAAAGTTACAAATAATTTCCGATAAAGGATTAACCATTGGGGCTCATTGTTCACTTAAATTTGAAGAACAAAAAATTGGCGAATTGTACTGTTTCGATTCTTTGCATATATGTTTCTTAGACTATATAGGAGCAATATATACAAAGATTTCAACCGTCTACGTGTTCCAATCATTGTTCTACTTGTCGAAATTTACAAATAATTTCCGTTAAAGGATTAACAATGGGGCTCGTAGTTCACTTAAACTTGAAGAACAAAAAATTGGCGAATTGCACTGTTTGGATGCTTTGCATATATGTTTCTTAGACTATATAGAAGCATTATATACAATGATTTCAACCGTCTACCTTTTCCATTCACTGTTCTACTTGTCGAAAGTTACAAATAATTTCCTTTAAAGGATTAACAATGCGGCTCGTAGTTCACTTAAACTTGAAGAACAAAAAATTGGCGAATTGTACTGTTTGGATGCTTTGCGTATATGTTTCTTAGACTATATAGAAGCAATATATAGAAAGATTTCACCCGTCTACATTTACTATTCATTGTTCTACTTGTAGAAAGTTACAAATAATTTCCATTTCATGATTATCAATGGGGCTCGTTGTTCACTTCAACTTGAAGAACAATAAATTGGCGAATTGTACTCTTTGGATGCTTTGCATATATGTTTCTTAGACTATATAGAAGCAATATATACAATGATTTCAACCGTCTACCTGTTCCATTCATTGTTATACTTGTCGAAATTTACAAATAATTTCCTTTAAAGGATTAACAATGCGGCTCGTAGTTCACTTAAACTTGAAGAACAAAAAATTGGCGAATTGTACTGTTTCGATTCTTTGCATATATGTTTCTTAGACTATATAGAAGCAATATATACAATGATTTCAACCGTCTACCTGTTCCACTCATTGTTCTACTTGTCGAAAGTTACAAATAATTTCCGATAAAGGATTAACAATGGGGCTCATTGTTCACTTAAACTTGAAGAACAAAAAATTGGCGAATGGTACTGTTTAGATGCTTTGCATATAGGTTTCTTATGCTATATAGAAGCAGCATATACAATGATTTCAACCGTCTACCTATTCCATTCATTGTTCTACTTGTCGAAATTTACAAATAATTTCCTTTAGAGGATTAACAATTGGGCTCGTAGTTCACTTAAACTTGAAAAACAAAAAATTGGCGAATTGCACTGTTTGGATGCTTTGCATATATGTTTCTTAGACTATATAGAAGCATTATATACAATGATTTCAACCGTCTACCTTTTCCATTCACTGTTCTACTTGTCGAAAGTTACAAATAATTTCCTTTAAAGGATTAACAATGCGGCTCGTAGTTCACTTAAACTTGAAGAACAAAAAATTGGCGAATTGTACTGTTTGGATGCTTTGCGTATATGTTTCTTAGACTATATAGAAGCAATATATAGAAAGATTTCACCCGTCTACATTTACTATTCATTGTTCTACTTGTAGAAAGTTACAAATAATTTCCATTTCATGATTATCAATGGGGCTCGTTGTTCACTTCAACTTGAAGAACAATAAATTGGCGAATTGTACTCTTTGGATGCTTTGCATATATGTTTCTTAGACTATATAGAAGCAATATATACAAAGATTTCAACCGTCTACCTGTTCCACTCATTGTTCTACTTGTCGAAAGTTACAAATAATTTCCGATAAAGGATTAACAATGGGGCTCATTGTACACTTAAACTTGAAGAACAAAAAATTGGCGAATGGTACTGTTTAGATGCTTTGCATATAGGTTTCTTATGCTATATAGAAGCAGAATATACAATGATTTCAACCGTCTACCTATTCCATTCATTGTTCTACTTGTCGAAATTTACAGATAATTTCCTTTAGAGGATTAACAATTGGGCTCGTAGTTCACTTAAACTTGAAGAACAAAAAATTGGCGAATTGTACTATTTGGATGCTTTGCATATATGTTTCATAGACTATATAGAAGCAATATATACAATGATTTCAACCGTCTACCTGTTCCATTCATTGTTATACTTGTCGAAATTTACAAATAATTTCCTTTAAAGGATTAACAATGGGGCTCGTAGTTCACTTAAACTTGAAGAACAATAAATTGGCGAATTGTACTGTTTGGATGCTTTGCATATATGTTTCTTAGACTATATAGAAGCAATATATACAAAGATCTCAACCGTCTACCTGTTCCATTCATTGTTTCTACTTGTCGAAAGTTACAAATAATTTCCGATAAAGGATTAACCATTGGGGCTCATTGTTCACTTAAATTTGAAGAACAATAAATTGGCGAATTGTACTGTTTGGATGCTTTGCATATATGTTTCTTAGACTATATAGAAGCAATATATACAATGATTGCAACCGTCTACCTGTTCCATTCATTGTTCTACTTGTCGAAATTTACAAATAATTTCCGATAAAGGATTAACCATTGGGGCTCATTGTTCACTTAAACTTGAAGAACAAAAAATTGGCGAATTGTACTGTTTGGATGCTTTGCATATATGTTTCTTAGACTATATAGAAGCAATATATACAAAGATTTCAACCGGCTACCAGTTCCATTCATTGTTCTACTTGTCGAAATTTACAAATAATTTCCGATAAAGGATTAACCATTGGGGCTCATTGCTCACTTAAACTTGAAGAACAAAAAATTGGCGAATTGTACTGTTTGGATGCTTTGCATATATGTTTCTTAGACTATATAGAAGCAATATATACAAAGATTTCAACCGTCTACCTGTTCCGTTCATTGTTCTACTTGTCGAAAGTTACAAATAATTTCCTTTAAAGGATTAACAATGGGGCTCGTTGTTCACTTAAACTTGAAGAACAATAAATTGGCGAATTGTACTGTTTGGATGCTTTGCATATATGTTTCTTAGACTATATAGAAGCAATATATACAAAGATTTCAACCGTCTACCTGTCCGATTCATTGTTCTACTTGTCGAAAATTACAAATAATTTCCGATAAAGGATTAACCATTGGTGCTCATTGTTCACTTAAACTTGAAGAACAAAAAATTGGCGAATTGTACTGTTTGGATGCTTTGCATATATGTTTCTTAGACTATATAGAAGCAATATATGCATTGATTTCAACCGGCTACCTGATCCATTCATTGTTCTACATGTCGAAATTTACAAATAATTTCCTTTAAAGGATTAACAATGGGGCTGGTAGTTCACTTAAACTTGAAGAACAAAAAAATGGCGAATTGTACTGTTTGGATGCTTTGCATATATGTTTCTTAGACGATATAGAAGCAATATATACAATGATTTCAACAGTCTACCTGTTCCATTCATTGTTCTACTTGTCGAAATTTACAAATAATTTCCGATAAAGGATTAACCATTGGGGCTCATTGTTCACTTAAACTTGAAGAACAAAAAATTGGCGAATTGTACTGTTTGGATGCTTTGCATATATGTTTCTTAGACTATATAGAAGCAATATATACAAAGATTTCAACCGGCTACCAGTTCCATTCATTGTTCTACTTGTCGAAATTTACAAATAATTTCCGATAAAGGATTAACCATTGGGGCTCATTGCTCACTTAAACTTGAAGAACAAAAAATTGGCGAATTGTACTGTTTGGATGCTTTGCATATATGTTTCTTAGACTATATAGAAGCAATATATACAAATATTTCAACCGTCTACCTGTTCCATTCATTGTTCTACTTGTCGAAAGTTACAAATAATTTCTGTTAAATGATTAACAATGGGAATCGTAGTTCACTTAAACTTGAAGAACAAAAAATTGGCGAATGGTACTGTTTGGATGCTTTGCATATATGTTTCTTAGACTATATAGAAGCAATATATACAAAGATTTCAACCGTCTACCTGTTCCATTCATTGTTCTACTTGTAGAAAATTACAAATAATTTCTGTTAAATGATTAACAATGGGAATCGTAGTTCACTTAAACTTGAAGAACAAAAAATTGGCGAATGGTACTGTTTCGATTCTTTGCATATATGTTTCTTAGACTATATAGAAGCAATATATACAAAGATTTCAACCGTCTACCTGTTCCGTTCATTGTTCTACTTGTCGAAAGTTACAAATAATTTCCTTTAAAGGATTAACAATGGGGCTCGTTGTTCACTTAAACTTGAAGAACAATAAATTGGCGAATTGTACTGTTTGGATGCTTTGCATATATGTTTCTTAGACTATATAGAAGCAATATATACAAAGATTTCAACCGTCTACCTGTTCCATTCATTGTTCTACTTGTCGAAAGTTACAATTAATTTCCGTTAAAGGATTAACAATGGGGCTCGTAGTTCACTTAAACTTGAAGTACAAAAAATTGGCGAATTGTACTGTTTGGATGCTTTGCATATATGTTTCGTAGACTATATAGAAGCAATATATACAATTTTTTCAACCGTCTACAAGATCCATTCATTGTTCTACTTGTCGAAATTTACAAATAATTTCCTTTAAAGGATTAACAATGGGGCTCGTAGTTCACTTAAACTTGAAGAACAAAAAATTGGCGAATTGTACTGTTTGGATGCTTTGCATAGATGTTTCTTAGACTATTTAGAAGCAATATATAGAAAGATTTCACCCGTCTACCTGTACTATTCATTGTTCTACTTGTCGAAATTTACAAATAATTTCCAATAAAGGATTAACCATTGGGGCTCATTGTTCACTTAAACTTGAAGAACAAAAAATTGGCGAATGGTACTGTTTGGATGCTTTGCATATATGTTTCTTAGACTATATAGAAGCAATATATACATTGATTTCAACCGGCTACCTGTTCCATTCATTGTTCTACTTGTCGAAATTTACAAATAATTTCCGATAAAGGATTAACCATTGGGGCTCATTGTTCACTTAAACTTGAAGAACAAAAAATTGGCGAATTGTACTGTTTGGATGCTTTGCATATATGTTTCTTAGACTATATAGAAGCAATATATACAAAGATTTCAACCGGCTACCAGTTCCATTCACTGTTCTACTTGTCGAAATTTACAAATAATTTCCGATAAAGGATTAACCATTGGGGCTCATTGCTCACTTAAACTTGAAGAACAAAAAATTGGCGAATTGTACTGTTTGGATGCTTTGCATATATGTTTCTTAGACTATATAAAAGCAATATATACAAAGATTTCAACCGTCTACCTGTTCCATTCATTGTTCTACTTGTCGAAAGTTACAAATAATTTCCTTTAAAAGATTAACAATGGGGCTCGTTGTTCACTTAAACTTGAAGAACAATAAATTGGCGAATTGTACTGTTTGGATGCTTTGCATATATGTTTCTTAGACTATATAGAAGCAACATATACAAAGATTTCAACCGTCTACCTGTTCCATTCATTGTTCTACTTGTCGAAAGTTACAATTAATTTCCGTTAAAGGATTAACAATGGGGCTCGTAGTTCACTTAAACTTGAAGTACAAAAAATTGGCGAATTGTACTGTTTGGATGCTTTGCATACATGTTTCGTAGACTATATAGAAGCAATATATACAATTTTTTCAACCGTCTACATGATCCATTCATTGTTCTACTTGTCGAAATTTACAAATAATTTCCTTTAAAGGATTAACAATGGGGCTCGTAGTTCACTTAAACTTGAAGAACAAAAAATTGGCGAATTGTACTGTTTGGATGCTTTGCATAGATGTTTCATAGACTATTTAGAAGCAATATATAGAAAGATTTCACCCGTCTACCTGTTCCATTCATTGTTCTACTTGTCGAAATTTACAAATAATTTCCTTTAAAAGATTAACAATGGGGCTCGTTGTTCACTTAAACTTGAAGAACAATAAATTGGCGAATTGTACTGTTTGGATGCTTTGCATATATGTTTCTTAGACTATATAGAAGCAACATATACAAAGATTTCAACCGTCTACCTGTTCCATTCATTGTTCTACTTGTCGAAAGTTACAATTAATTTCCGTTAAAGGATTAACAATGGGGCTCGTAGTTCACTTAAACTTGAAGTACAAAAAATTGGCGAATTGTACTGTTTGGATGCTTTGCATACATGTTTCGTAGACTATATAGAAGCAATATATACAATTTTTTCAACCGTCTACATGATCCATTCATTGTTCTACTTGTCGAAATTTACAAATAATTTCCTTTAAAGGATTAACAATGGGGCTCGTAGTTCACTTAAACTTGAAGAACAAAAAATTGGCGAATTGTACTGTTTGGATGCTTTGCATAGATGTTTCTTAGACTATTTAGAAGCAATATATAGAAAGATTTCTCCCGTCTACCTGTACTATTCATTGTTCTACTTGTCGAAATTTACAAATAATTTCCGATAAAGGATTAACCATTGGGGCTCATTGTTCACTTAAACTTGAAGAACAATTAATTGGCGAATTGTACTGTTTGGATGCTTTGCATATATGTTTCTTTTACTATATAGAAGCAATATATACAAAGATTTCAACCGTCTACCTGTTCCATTCACTGTTCTACTTGTCGAAAGTTACAAATAATTTCCGTTAAGGGATTAACAATGGGGATCGTAGTTTACTTAAACTTGAAGAACAAAAAATTGGCGAATGGTACTGTTTGGATGCTTTGCATATATGTTTCTTAGATTATATAGAAGCAATATATACAAAGATTTCAACCGTCTACCTGTTCCATTCATTGTTCTACTTGTCGAAAATTACAAATAATTTCCGATAAAGGATTAACCATTGGGGCTCATTGTTCACTTAAACTTGAAGAACAAAAAATTGGCGAATGGTACTGTTTGGATGCTTTGCATATATGTTTCTTAGATTAGATAGAAGCAATATATACAAAGATTTCAACCGTCTACCTGTTCCATTCATTGTTCTACTTGTCGAAATTTACAAATAATTTCCTTTAAAGGATTAACAATGGGGCTCGTTGTTCACTTAAACTTGAAGAACAAAAAATTGGCGAATTGTACTGTTTGGATGCTTTGCATATATGTTTCTTAGACTATATAGAAGCAATATATACAAAGATTTCAACCGCCTACCTGTTCCATTCATTGTTCTACTTGTCGAAAATTACAAATAATTTCCGATAAAGGATTAACCTTTGGGGCTCATTGTTCACTTAAACTTGAAGAACAAAAAATTGGCGAATGGTACTGTTTGGATGCTTTGCATATATGTTTCTTAGACTATATAGAAGCAATATATACATTGATTTCAACCGTCTACCTGTTCCATTCATTGTTCTACTTGTCGAAATTTACAAATAATTTCCTTTAAAGGATTAAGAATGGGGCTCGTAGTTCACTTAAACTTGAAGAACAAAAAATTGGCGAATGGTACTGTTTGGATGCTTTGCTTATATGTTTCTTAGACTATATAGACGCAATATATACAAAGATTTCAACCGTCTACCTGTTCCATTCATTGTTCTACTTGTCGGAAGTTACAAATAATTTCCGATAAAGGATTAACCATTGGGGCTCGTTGTTCACTTAAACTTGAAGAACATAAAATTGGCGAATGGTACTGTTTGGATGCTTTGCATATATGTTTCTTAGACTATATAGAAGCAATATATACATTCATTTCAACCGTCTACCTGTTCCATTCATTGTTCTACATGTCGAAATTTACAAATAATTTCCTTTAAAGGATTAACAATGGGGCTGGTAGTTCACTTAAACTTGAAGAACAAAAAAATGGCGAATTGTACTATTTGGATGCTTTGCATATATGTTTCTTAGACTATTTAGAAGCAATATATAGAAAGATTTAACCCGTCTACCTGTACTATTCATTGTTCTACTTGTAGAAAGTTACAAATAATTTCCTTTAAAGGATTATCAATGGGGCTCGCTGTTCACTTAAACTTGAAGATCAAAAAATTGGCGATTGTTACTGTTTAGATGCTTTGCATATAGGTTTCTTAGACTATATAGAAGCAATATATACATTGATTTCAACCGTCTACCTGTTCCATTCATTTTTCTACTTGTCGCAAGTTACAAATAATTTCCGTTAAAGTATTAACAATTTGGCTCGTAGTTCACTTAAACTTGAAGATCAAATAATTGGCGAATTGTACTGTTTGGATGATTTGCATATATGTTTCTTAGAGTTTATAGAAGCAATATATACAAAGATTTCAACCGTCTACCTGCTCCATTCATTGTTCTACTTGTCGAAAGTTACAAATAATTTCCGTTAAGGCATTAACAATGGGGACCGTAGTTCACTTAAACTTGAAGAACAAAAAATTGGCGAATGCTACTGTTCGGATGCTTTGCATATATGTTTCTTAGACTATATAGACGCAATATATACAAAGATTTCAACAGTCTACCTGTTCCATTCATTGTTCTACTTGTCGAAATTTACAAATAATTTCCTTTAAAGGATTAACAATGGGGCTCATTGTTCACTTAAACTTGAAGAACAAAAAATTGGCGAATTGTACTGTTTGGATGCTTTGCATATATGTTTCTTAGACGATATAGAAGCAATATATACAATGATTTCAACAGTCTACCTGTTCCATTCATTGTTCTACTTGTCGAAATTTACAAATAATTTCCTTTAAAGGATTAACAATGGGGCTCGTAGTTCACTTAAACTTGAAGAACAAAAAATTGGCGAATGGTACTGTTTGGATGCTTTGCATATATGTTTCTTAGACTATATAGAAGCAATATATACAAAGATTTCAACCGTCTACCTGTTCCATTCATTGTTCTACTTGTCGAAAGTTACAAATAATTTCTGATAACGGATTAACCATTGGGGCTCATGTTCACTTAAACTTGAAGAACAAAAAATTGGCGAATTGTACTGTTTGGATGCTTTGCATATATGTTTCTTAGACTATTTAGAAGCAATATATAAAAAGATTTCAACCGTCTACCAGTTCCATTCACTGTTCTACTTGTCGAAAGTTACAAATAATTTCCGTTAAGGGATTAACAATGGGGATCGTAGTTTACTTAAACTTGAAGAACAAATAATTGGCGAATTGTACTGTTTGGATGCTTTGCATATATGTTTCTTAGACTATTTAGAAGCAATATATAAAAAGATTTCAACCGTCTACCTGTTCCATTCATTGTTCTACTTGTCGAAAGTTACAAATAATTTCCGATAAAGGATTGACCATTGGGGCTCATTGTTCACTTAAACTTGAAGAACAAAAAATTGGCGAATTGTACTGTTTGGATGCTTTGCATATATGTTTCTTTTACTATTTAGAAGCAACATATACAAAGATTTCAACCGTCTACCTGTTCCATTCACTGTTCTACTTGTCGAAAGTTACAAATAATTTCCGTTAAGGGATTAACAATGGGGATCGTAGTTTACTTAAACTTGAAGAACAAAAAATTGGCGAATGGTACTGTTTGGATGCTTTGCATATATGTTTCTTAGATTATATAGAAGCAATATATACAAAGATTTCAACCGTCTACCTGTTCCATTCATTGTTCTACTTGTCGAAAATTACAAATAATTTCCGATAAAGGATTAACCTTTGGGGCTCATTGTTCACTTAAACTTGAAGAACACAAAATTGGCGAATGGTACTGTTTGGATGCTTTGCATATATGTTTCTTAGATTAGATAGAAGCAATACATACAAAGATTTCAACCGTCTACCTGTTCCATTCATTGTTCTACTTGTCGAAATTTACAAATAATTTCCTTTAAAGGATTAACAATGGGGCTCGTTGTTCACTTAAACTTGAAGAACAATAAATTGGCGAATTGTACTGTTTGGATGCTTTGCATATATGTTTCTTAGACTATATAAACGCAATATATACAAGGATTTCAACCGTCTACCTGTTCCATTCATTGTTCTACTTGTCGAAAGTTACAAATAATTTCCGTTAAGGCATTAACAATGGGGACCGTAGTTCACTTAAACTTGAAGAACAAAAAATTGGCGAATGCTACTGTTCGGATGCTTTGCATATATGTTTCTTAGACTATATAGACGCAATATATACAAAGATTTCAACCGTCTACCTGTTCCATTCATTGTTCTACTTGTCGAAAGTTACAAATAATTTCCGATAAAGGATTAACCATTGGGGCTCGTTGTTCACTTAAACTTGAAGAAAGTAAAATTGGCGAATGGTACTGTTTGGATGCTTTGCATATATGTTTCTTAGACTATATAGAAGCAATATATACATTGATTTCAACCGGCTACCTGTTCCATTCATTGGTCTACTTGTCGCAAGTTACAAATAATTTCCGTTAAAGTATTAACAATGGGGCTCGTAGTTCACTTAAACTTGAAGATCAAATAATTGGCGAATTGTACTGTTTGGACGCTTTGCATATATGTTTCTTAGACTATATAGAAGCAATATATACAAAGATTTCAACCGTCTACCTGTTCCATTCATTGTTCTACTTGTCGAAAGTTACAAATAATTTCCGATAACGGATTAACCATTGGGGCTCATTGTTCACTTAAACTTGAAGAACGAAAAAGTGGCTAATTGTACTGTTTGGATGCTTTGCATACATGTTTCTTAGACTATATAGAAGCAATATATACAATGATTTCAACAGTCTACCTGTTCCATTCATTGTTCT